>DWRB01000007.1:0-186424 GCA_018250355.1 Bolla brennus | reverse complement strand
AAGGACAAACCAGCCGTAGGAACCCGATTGGTTCAACTAATCTTTTGCAAAAAGCATGCAAAAGAAGTTTCACTTTACCCCGTTCCAACGGCTGGTAGGGGATAAAGCTCTGAAGAAGGACAAACCAGCCGTAGGAACCCGATTGGTTCAACTAATCTTTTGCAAAAAGCATGCAAAAGAAGTTTCACTTTATTATAGTCTATCCAAAAAAGGGTCGCAAATAAGTGTTTGGCGGGGAATAATATTTGTCAAATCGCGATGAATTGGCTAACATGAAAGAGGAAGGATTAGAGGTGAATTGTATGGAAGCAAAAACGATGAAGGATATGCAGAAAGAAGTAGATGCATATATTGGTCAGTTTAAAGAAGGTTATTTCAGTCCACTTGCAATGATGGCTCGTTTAACGGAAGAAATGGGGGAGCTTGCAAGAGAGGTTAATCATTATTATGGTGAGAAACCGAAGAAAACAACTGAAAAAGAACGTAGTATTGAAGAAGAGCTTGGAGATGTATTATTTGTTATGATTTGTATGGCAAATAGTTTAAATATTGATTTAGAAACAGCACATAACATTGTAATGAATAAATTTAATACACGTGATAAAGATCGCTGGACACGTATTGATGAGGGAGAGAAAGAATAATGAAAGAAATTAAAGTAATTATCGCTGGACCAAGAGGACGTATGGGACATGAAGCAGTCCTTCTTATGGAAAGAACGGAACATTTTAATTTAGTAGCAGCAGTGGATTATAAGCATGGCGGAGAGAAAATCTCTGATTTACCGGGCATGCCAGCGCTAGATGCACCTGTTTACGCAGATTTACATACTTGTTTAGAAGAAGTAGAAGCGGATGTGTTGTTAGATTTAACAACGCCAGAAGTTGGGAAACAACATGTTACACTAGCAGTTGAGCGTGGACTTCGTTCTGTTATTGGTACAACTGGATTTACAGAAGAAGAGCTAAAACAATTAACAGAGAATGCAAAAGAAAAAGCAGTAGGAACAATTATCGCTCCAAACTTTGCAATTGGTGCAGTTCTTATGATGAAATTCTCACAAATGGCAGCGAAGTACTTCCAAGATGTTGAAGTAATTGAATTGCATCATGATCAAAAATTAGATGCGCCATCTGGTACAGCGGTAAAAACAGTAGAATTAATTCGTCAAAATCGTGAATCAAAGCAGCAAGGTCATCCAAATGAAGTAGAGCAACTAGAAGGTGCTCGTGGTGCAAATGTAGACGGCATTCACATTCATAGTGTACGTTTACCAGGACTTATTGCACACCAAGAAGTAATGTTTGGTGGAGATGGACAAATGTTAACGGTTCGTCATGATTCATTCAATCGTGCATCCTTTATGTCAGGTGTAAAACTATCAATTGATACAGTAATGAACTTAGATCATCTTGTGTACGGATTAGAAAACATTATCGACTAAAGGGGAGACAACGGATGAAAATTGCCTTAATCGCACATGACAAAAAGAAAAATGACATGGTTTCGTTTGCGTATGCATATAAACCAATTTTTGAGCAACATGAATTGTTTGCAACAGGGACGACAGGACTTCGTATTATGGAGGCAACTGGTTTAGTTGTAACAAGATATCAATCGGGTCCTCTTGGTGGTGATCAAGAAATTGGTGCCATGATTGCGAAAAATGATATGGATATGGTGATTTTTTTCCGGGATCCACTAACTGCTCAGCCGCATGAACCAGATGTAAATGCATTGCTTCGTCTATGTGATGTATATGCGATTCCACTTGCAACGAATATGGCAAGTGCTGAAATGTTAATGCACGCATTAGAGCGAGGAGATTTAGATTACCGCAAGTTAAGAAAATGAGGGGAACAATTATGAGTGGATTACATATATTAGCGTTTGGTGCTCATGCCGATGATGTTGAAATCGGCATGGCTGGTACCATTGCTAAATATACGAAGCAAGGGTATGAAGTAGGTATTTGTGATTTAACAGAAGCTGATCTTTCTTCTAATGGAACAATAGAATTGAGAAAAGAAGAAGCAAAGGTGGCAGCTCGTATAATGGGAGTAAAAACGAGACTGAATTTAGCGATGCCAGACCGTGGTTTGTATATGAAAGAAGAGTATATACGTGAAATTGTAAAGGTGATTCGTACATATAAACCAAAACTAGTTTTTGCGCCGTATTATGAAGATCGTCATCCAGATCATGCGAATTGTGCAAAACTTGTGGAAGAAGCTATTTTTTCAGCGGGAATTCGTAAATATATGCCAGAGCTTCCACCACATCGTGTGGAGTCTTTTTATTATTATATGATTAATGGTTTTCATAAACCGAATTTTTGTATAGATATAAGTGAGTACCTTTCTATAAAAGTGGAAGCATTAGAAGCATATGAAAGTCAGTTTTCAACAAGTAGTGATGGTGTGAAAACGCCGTTAACAGAAGGTTATGTTGAAACTGTGGTCGCTCGAGAGAAAATGTTTGGAAAAGAAGTTGGAGTCTTATATGCCGAGGGATTTATGAGTAAGAAACCGGTTTTATTACATGCTGATTTAATAGGGGGATGTAAATGAAATTAAAAATAGGTATTACATGTTATCCTTCTGTAGGTGGTTCTGGAGTTGTTGGAACAGAATTAGGAAAGCAATTAGCGGAACGCGGGCATGAAATTCATTTTATTACATCGGGTTTACCATTCCGGTTAAATAAAGTGTATCCAAACATTTATTTTCATGAAGTGACGGTAAATCAATACTCTGTATTTCAATATCCACCATACGATTTAGCGTTAGCGAGTAAAATGGCAGAGGTTGCACAAAGAGAAAACCTAGATATTTTACATGTGCATTACGCAATACCACATGCAATTTGTGCTTATTTAGCAAAACAAATGATTGGAGAGCGTATTAAAATTGTTACAACCTTGCATGGAACAGATATCACTGTGTTAGGTTCCGACCCTTCGCTAAATAATTTAATTCGTTTTGGTATTGAGCAATCTGATGTTGTGACGGCTGTCTCGCATTCATTAATTAACGAAACGCATGAGCTTGTAAAACCAAATAAAAATATTCAAACGGTATATAACTTTATAGACGAACGTGTATATTTCAAGCGTGATATGTCTCAATTAAAGAAAGAATACGGTATAAGTGAGAGTGAAAAGATACTAATTCACATTTCAAATTTCCGTAAAGTGAAACGTGTGCAAGATGTTGTTCAGGCATTTGCTAAAATTGTTACAGAAGTAGATGCGAAGTTGCTTCTTGTTGGAGATGGACCAGAATTTTGCACGATTTTACAGATAGTGAAAAATCTACATATTGAAGATCGCGTCTTATTCTTAGGGAAGCAAGATAATGTTGCAGAGCTACTTGCGATGAGTGATTTAATGTTGCTTCTTTCAGAGAAGGAGAGTTTTGGTCTTGTTTTATTAGAAGCGATGGCGTGTGGTGTACCTTGTATCGGAACAAGGGTTGGAGGTATTCCAGAAGTCATTCAACATGGTGAAACAGGATATTTATGTGAAGTTGGCAATCCAACAGGAGTGGCAAATCAAGCCATTCAGCTATTAAAGGATGAAGAACTTCACCGTAATATGGGAGAGCGAGCAAGAGCAAGTGTTTACGAGCAGTTCCGCTCTGAAAAAATCGTCTCACAATATGAAACGATTTACTATGATGTACTAAGGGATGACAAAAATGAAAAGATTTAAAAAAGCTAGCTCTATTATTGAGACTTTAAAGCAACAAGGACATGAGGCCTACTTTGTCGGTGGAAGCGTACGAGATCTTATTATCGATAGGCCAATTGGAGATATTGATATTGCGACATCTGCTTTACCAGAAGAAGTGATGGCTATATTTCCAAGACATGTTCCTGTTGGTCTTGAGCATGGAACTGTAATTGTGGTAGAAAATGGTGAACCTTATGAGGTAACCACTTTTCGAACAGAGAGCGAATATGAAGATTTTCGAAGACCTAGTAGTGTTCAATTTGTTCGTTCATTAGAAGAGGATTTAAAACGTCGTGATTTCACAATGAATGCAATTGCGATGACAGAAGAAGGCGAAATGGTTGATTTATTTGCTGGACAGGAAGCGATTCAAAAGAGAGAAATTGTGACAGTTGGCAATGCTGCGGATCGTTTTCAAGAAGACGCCCTGCGAATGATGCGTGGTATTCGTTTCGTAAGTACGTTAGGTTTTTCTTTAGAAATGAAAACGAAACAAGCAATTGAAGCATATGGACATTTACTGGAACATATTGCAATTGAGCGAATTACAGTGGAATTTGAGAAACTGTTAACTGGTACATATTGCGTGAAGGGCTTGCAAGAATTAGTAGAAACGAAGCTATTTTCTCATCTGCCATATTTACAAATGTCAGAAGAGAGATTATTAAAAGCTACACAGTATAACTGGGATTCTTTTGAAACGGACATTGAGGCATGGGCATTCTTCTTATATTGTATCGGAGAAGAACACCCATCTGTCTTTTTACGTCAATGGAAGTTTTCGAATAAAAAAATAAAAGATATCGTCGCAGTTTTATTAACAATTCGTACGAGAAAGGAGAAGGATTGGGATACAGTCCTTCTTTATAAAACGGGACTTCATATCGCTGAAATGGCCGAAAGAGTATATGAAGCGATGATTGAAAGCTATGATCATACATCTGTTAAACGAGTACAAACGTTGTTTGAAGCATTGCCAATCAAGAGTCGCCAAGAAATGAATGTGACTGGGAATGATTTATTAAACTGGGCAAATAAAAAGCCCGGTCCGTGGGTTGCTGAAATGATTCAAAAAATTGAGGAAGCAATCGTACAAGGAAACGTAGTTAATGAGAAAGAGTGTATAAGGGAGTGGCTGCAAGAATGCAATCTACTATAAGAAAGCAGTTATTGCAAGTTTTTTCGGAAGCGGATGGCGCGTTTGTATCTGGCCAAACGATTAGTGATAAACTTGGTTGTTCAAGAACCGCTGTGTGGAAACATATGGAGGACCTTCGGAATGAGGGGTATGAACTTGAAGCTGTGCGTCGATTAGGTTATCGCATTGCGGGTAAGCCAGACAAAGTAACTGCTAATGAAATTCAGTTAGGGTTACAAACGAAACATATTGGTAGAACGGTATATTTTGAAGAAACTATTGAATCCACGCAGCATATTGCAGCAAAACTTGCTTATGAAGGTGCGGAAGAAGGAACGATTGTTGTGGCAGAAGAACAAACAGCCGGCAGAGGTCGTTTAAGTAGGAAATGGCATTCACCAAAAGGAACAGGAATTTGGATGAGTATTATTTTACGTCCATCAATCCCGGTTCATCATGCACCACAACTTACTTTATTAGCGGCTGTTAGCGTTGCACAAGCAATTGAAAAGTGCACGGGTGTAAACGTAGGAATAAAATGGCCAAATGATATTTTAATTCAAGGTAAAAAGGCTGTAGGTATATTAACAGAAATGCAGGCAGACCCTGATAAAATTAATGCTGTCATTATGGGGATTGGTATTAATGCGAATCAAAAGCAAGAACATTTTGATGAGGAAATTCAGCATATTGCTACTTCTTTAGCGATTGAATCCGGTGAGCCAATTGTTCGTGCAGAGCTTATGCAACAAATCTTTTTACAACTAGAAAAATTATATGAAGAGTATTTACAAAATGGTTTCTCTGTCATTAAAATTCTTTGGGAAAGTTACGCTGTGAGCATCGGGAAAGAAATTACCGCTCGAACGATGAGAGAGACAATTACAGGGGTAGCAAAAGGAATTACAGAGGATGGTGTATTGATTCTGGAGGACCATGAAGGGAAAGTACATCACATTCATTCTGCGGATATCGAAATTAAGTAAAAGAAGTTCCTTTTTGGAACTTCTTTTTATTTGACTATTACTTTGCCTTCCATTCCTTTAAGAAGGTGGTACCGGCATATTAATTCATATGTACCAGTATTTTTAGGTTTCACGGTAATGTTTTTTTCTTTTCCTGACTCGACTACGACATCAATGCCGAGTTTTTTTACTGTAAAGGTGTGTTCATTCTTACCTTTGTTTTTTAATAACAATGTTGTGGACTCTTCAATTGGAATGGTGATGGCGTTTGGATGAAAGTAATCATCATTCAGTTCGACCTCAATTACTTTCGTTGAATCGATAGGTTGTGTTACGACGTTAACTGAGGCAAATGCATAGAAGGAGCTAAAAGTTATCATCCCTACAATCATCAGAAGCAAACCGGTGGATGGAAATAACCATTTGTTCATAAACATTCGCAATTCTCCTTTTGTAAGTACTTTTCTCAATTAACCTGCATCATTAGTTCACGAGTTATACAATGCATATAAACAAAAAGTTATTTATCCTTTCTATGAGTTCGTTAGTTATGGAAATTTCACATACTGTAATGAGGATAAAAATTATTTTTTCAAAAAAATGTAGTAATTCCTTTTTGGAGTTTGCTATAATTAGTTCGAATGTGGGCAGTATCAGAGCGAACTGCACCATGATTCAATGCAATACGAAAAATAATAACTTGGATTCTGCCTTGATCCAATAACGGACTGGGACAGAGGGATGAATAATGCCGACTAACACACAACCCTTCTGCCCTTTTATGGCCAGAGGGGTTTTTTATATGATTTCGGCCATCTCCTCTCTCCTGTATAAAGGAGGAGTAGTTTTTGAAAACAAAAACAGATTTTTTGAAGATGAAAGAGCAAGGTGAGCCGATTACGATGCTAACGGCGTATGATTATCCATCTGCTAAGTTAGCAGAAGAAGCTGAAGTTGATATGATTCTAGTTGGAGATTCCCTTGGGATGGTTGTGCTCGGCTACGATTCAACAGTACCTGTAACAGTAGAGGATATGATTCATCATACGAAAGCTGTACGCCGAGGAGCGAAAGAGACGTTTATTGTAACTGATATGCCATTTATGTCGTATCATGTGTCGCCTCAAGATACGATGGTGAATGCACGCCGCATCGTTCAAGAGAGTGGTGCTCATGCACTGAAGGTAGAAGGTGCAGGGGAAGTGGTATCAACTATTCATTACTTGACCAATGCGGGAATTCCTGTCGTGGCACACTTAGGCTTAACTCCTCAATCTGTAGGAGTACTAGGTGGGTATAAAGTACAAGGAAAAGATGCTGAAAGTGCAAAAAAATTAATAGAAGATGCGAAGAGATGTGAGGAAGCTGGTGCGATAGCGCTTGTGTTAGAATGTGTGCCAATGCAGTTAGCGGAATTAATTTCGAAGCAACTAACAATTCCGACGATTGGAATTGGAGCAGGGAAAAAAGTAGATGGGCAAGTACTTGTTTATCATGATCTTATCTCATACGGCGTAAATCGTGTTCCGAAATTTGTAAAGCAATATACGTCTGTTCAAGAGGAGATTGTGCGAGGGATTTCACAATACGTTACTGAAGTAAAGACAGGGCAATTTCCAGAAGAAAAACATTCATTCACAATGAAAGAGGAAGAATGCTTAGCGTTATACGGAGGAAAACAATAATGAAAATCGTAACTACAGTGCAAGAGATGCAGCAAATTACAAACGAACTTCGTATAAGTGGAAAAAGTATTGGTTTTGTTCCAACGATGGGTTATTTACATGAAGGTCATGCGACTTTATTACGTAAGGCAAGAGCAGAAAATAAAATTGTAGTTTTAAGCGTGTTTGTCAATCCACTACAGTTTGGGCCGAATGAAGATTTAGATCGATACCCTCGTGATATTGATAGAGATGAAAATGTAGCAAAAGAAAACGGTGTAGATTATTTATTTTATCCGAGCGTAGAAGAAATGTATCCAGTAGAACAAACGACAACAGTAGCAGTTGTGAAACGTACTGATGTATTATGTGGCAAACAAAGACCTGGTCATTTCGCTGGAGTTGCGACTGTACTAATGAAACTATTTAATATTACATTGCCAACACGTGCTTATTTTGGTATGAAAGATGCACAGCAAGTTGCTGTCATTGAAGGATTTGTCGCTGATTTTAATATTCCGGTTACGATCGTACCGGTGGATATTGTAAGGGAAGTAGATGGATTAGCGAAAAGTTCTCGTAACGTGTATTTATCACAAGAAGAGCGTGAAGAGGCTCCTCATTTATACAGCAGTCTATGTAAAGCGAAAGAAAGAATTGAAGCAGGCGAACGTAATGCAGAAATCATTACAACTCTTGTGAAAGAGTATATTGAGACGTATACGAAAGGCACTGTAGATTATGCTGATTTATATGCCTATCCTTCACTACAAGTAATAGATAAAATTGAAGGACGAATCATTTTGGCAATTGCAGTTAAATTTGAGAATGTACGATTAATTGACAATATAACATTAACGGTTAAATAAGGGGGAGCATCTATGTTTCGCACAATGATGAGAGCGAAGTTACATCGCGCTACGGTAACAGAAGCAAATTTAAATTATGTAGGTAGTATTACAATTGATGAAGATTTAATGGATGCAGTAAATATTGTAGAAAATGAAAAAGTACAAATTGTAAATAACAATAATGGTGCTCGCTTAGAGACATATGTTATTAAAGGAGAACGCGGTGGCGGTGTTGTTTGTTTAAATGGTGCAGCTGCAAGGCTTGTACAGCCAGGGGATAAAGTTATTATTATTTGCTACGGTTTAGTGGCAGAAGAAAATATTCATAACCAAGAGCCGAAAATTGCAGTATTAGACGATGATAATCAAATTATCCAAATGTTAGGCGCTGAAAAAGCGGGTACGATATTATAAGTAAGAAGGCTATCTCTATTACGGAGGTAGCTTTTTTGTGCATCTTTTCATTAAGATGAGATAAAACGTGGTATAGTAACATTATATAATTTTGCGTTTGATAGGTAAGAAATTGAGGTGTTACATATATGAGTAAGCGTTATGTCGTTGTGGATTTAGAGACGACAGGGAACTCCTGGAAGGACGGGAAGGATAAAATTACCCAAATCGCAGCTGTTGTAGTGGAAGATGGAGAGATATTAGAGATTTTTTCATCTTTTATTAATCCGAAGAGAGAGATTCCGCCATTTATTACAGAATTAACAGGGATTGATGAGAGTATGGTTAAGCAAGCCCCGTTATTTCAAGATGTAGCCCCGATGGTTATTGAGCTATTGCAAGGTGCAGCTTTCGTTGCACATAACGTTCACTTTGATTGGAATTTTTTAACGGAAGAATTAAGGCAGGCTGGATATACAGAAGTACATTGTCCGAAAGTTGATACAGTTGAGTTGGCGCAAATTCTTTTGCCGACGGCTGATAGTTATAAATTACGTGATTTAGCTAAACAACATGAATTAGAGCACGATCAACCGCATCGTGCGGATAGTGATGCTCTTGCAACAGCGGAATTATTTTTACAATTTTTAAATGAAATTGAAAAGTTACCACTTGTCACCTTGCAATCGCTCTATGAATTGAGCGATGTTTTTCAAAGTGATATAGCGGATGTACTTTCTGAAAATATTTTAAAGAAAATGATGCATGGTAGAAAAACGGCAGAGGGGTATGAAGTGTATAGAAATATTGCGCTTCGAAAACGGAATTATGCTTTAAATCTCAGTGAAACATGTTCATCTAAATTTGATGCTTTCTTGCATAAGGCAATCGATAACCTGGAATTGAATATGCCAAAGTTTGAAAAAAGAGAAAGCCAACAGATTATGATGAAGGAAATATATACAGCACTAAGAGATTCTAGGTTTTCACTAATTGAAGCAGGAACAGGAACAGGGAAGACTCTTGCATATTTACTTCCAAGTATTTATTTTGCAACGAAAAAAGAAGAACCTGTCATCATAAGTACCCAAACAGTACAACTGCAACAACAAATATTAGAAAAAGAAATTCCATTATTACAGAAAATAATGCCATTTTCATTTGAAGTAGCTCTTTTGAAAGGAAGAAAGCACTATCTTTGTCTACATAAATTTGAATATGCTTTGCAAGAGGAAGAGAAAAATTATGATATGGCGCTCACAAAGGCAAAAATTTTAGTGTGGTTATTGCAAACAGAAACTGGCGATCGTGATGAATTAAATATTCCTGAGGGCGGAAAGTTACTTTGGAACCGTATTTGTAGTGATGTACATAGTCCAGGCGGGATGCAAAGCAACTGGTATAGCCGTTGTTTTTATCAACGAGCAAAGAATAAAGCATTATTTGCAGATATCGTTATTACAAATCATGCGTTATTATTTCAAGATTTTTCAAGCGAAGAACCACTATTTGCTTCATGTGAACATATTATTTTTGATGAAGCTCATCATATCGAGGAAGCGGCGAGTAGAACATTAGGTGAACAGTTCTCCTGTATGTATTTTCAATTAGTTTTATCTCGTCTTGGTACGCTAGAAACAGATGATGTACTTTCTAAAGTATATAAAATGATGAAAAAATCAGAGCAAGCCTCTCGTTCGACTTTCCGTATGGTGAGTCATAGTTTGAAGGAATTGAAATTTGATGCGGATGAGCTATTCCAAATGTTACGTGCTTTCATCTTTAAACAAACAAAGCAGGAACAAGGGATAAGCAATATGCCACTCATTTATCGATATAACACGGAAGTAGAGAAAGGTAAGTTATGGGATAGCATTACCGAGTTAACAAATCGTTTTGTATACGATGTAAGAAAATTATTGACTACACTTGAGAAGCAAGTTGATATATTGCAAAGTAAATTAGAATGGGAGATGCATGTTGTTACAGGTGAATTTATGCATTTAATTGAGTTGTTGAGAAAGATGGAACAATCTTTACAATTACTCATTTTAGAAAAAAATTCATACGTGACATGGATGGAGACTGAAACGAAGGGGACAATTCATTCAACCGTTTTATATGCACAGCCTGTTCATATTGGTGAAAGGCTTGCGGATGAATTTTTAACACAGAAAAAGAGTGTTATTTTCACATCAGCAACGTTAACAGTAAACGATTCATTTGACTATATAAAAGAAGAGCTAGGTTTACATGATTTTGCGCCCAATACATTACAGGTTCCGTCACCATTCCGTTTTGAAGAACAGATGAAATTAATGGTTTCAACAGATGTGCCTTTTATTAAGCAAGCAAGTAATGAAGAATATATTGAATCTGTGTCGGCACATATTGCAAAAATAGCGAAAGCTACAAAAGGTAGAATGCTTGTTTTATTCACTTCTTATGAGATGTTGAAAGAAGCGTATACGAATTTGAAAAATGATGAGGAATTAGAGGGGTATTTATTATTAACGCAAAGTGTGAATAATAAGAGCCGAAGTCGTCTCATTCGTAAATTTCAAGAGT
The DNA here is from genome assembly GCA_018250355.1 of Bolla brennus. NCBI lineage: Eukaryota > Metazoa > Arthropoda > Insecta > Lepidoptera > Hesperiidae > Bolla > Bolla brennus. The sequence goes on along the minus strand of DWRB01000007.1, from coordinate 175,112 downwards.
TCGACAAATCGATTTTGTTAGGAACAAGTAGTTTTTGGGAAGGGATAGATATACCTGGAGATGCCCTTAGTTGTCTTGTTATTGTACGACTTCCCTTTACACCTCCGCATCAACCGATGATGGAAGCAAAAGGAGAGTGGTTACAAAATCAAGGAGAGGACGTATTCGCTAAGTTAGCACTCCCGCAAGCAATCTTGCGTTTCAAACAAGGATTTGGTCGTCTAATTAGAACAAGTACAGATACCGGAACAGTATTTGTATTAGACCGTCGTTTGACAAGCGCTTCTTATGGAAAACGTTTTTTACAATCAATCCCAACTGTTCCGCTTTATGAAGGCCCTTTAGAAGAATTATTAGAACAATTAAAGGAACGGCCAAATAAATAAAATTGGAAGAAAAATACGCCTGAAGTACATTTAAGCTTCAGGCGTAAAAAATGTGGGTAGGAGGAATTTTATTTTTCTTACTTCTTGTATACAAAATGTATTGGTTTTCAACTTGAAACCTTTTTTTGCAGTACATGTCCTGCTATAATAGATGGGTGATGAAGCAGGGGTTGTAAAGAATGTACTCTTATTGTAACCGTATTGCGTTCTTCTATAATTAGAAATTTTTGTGTAACGGAGGAGTTTTTTCATGGATAAGAAAATCGAAGTCCTATCAACGACGCGTCTTAAATATTCGTCTGATTTGTATAAAATCGTTGATAGTTTGAATCGTACGTTAAAAGAGCAGGACCTCATGTTCGGATTAGCATTAGACGAAAAAGATAAAGAAACAGCTGTATTTACGATTTACAGAACGTAGTGATACAATGAAAAAGTGGATCTTTGCAATCGTTATCGTAATCGTTGCTAGCGGAATATATGGGGCGTATGTTTATAATAAAGCAATGGAAAAGAAAATCCATAAAGAGGAAAAATCTGTAGAAATTGCAAAAGAAAAGGCAAAGCTTACAAAAGTAAAATCTGTAGATTATTATAATGGAGAATCTTCATATACAGTCGTACAAGGTACAGATGAAAAAGGAGAACAACTTATCGTTTGGGTGCCTGAGAAAAAAGGGGAAACTATAGTAAGGAAAAAGAGCGAAGGTATTTCTGAAAAAGATGCTTTACAAAGAACGATTGAACAAGTCGGAGATGACAGTAAAGAGCCCAAGAGTAAGCCTAAAGAAATTTTAAAAGTAAAATTAGGCGTTGAAAACAATATACCACTATGGGAAGTTACATATATTGATGATGACAATCGTTATAGTTACTACAATCTTGCATTTCAAGATGGTCAGTTTTTAAAACGATATAGCATTGAAAAATAGATGTAGGGGGAACTACAAATGAAATTAGCAAAGCGAGTAGCTGCTTTAACACCATCTGCAACTTTAGAAATTACAGCAAAGGCACAAGCATTAAAAGCAGAAGGTCATGATGTAATTGGATTAGGGGCAGGAGAACCTGACTTTAATACGCCAGAACATATTATGGATGCTGCACATAAAGCGATGTTAGAAGGACATACGAAGTATACACCAACAGGTGGATTACAAGCGTTAAAACAAGAAATTGTGAAGAAGTTTACACGTGATCAAGGAATTGCGTATGATCCATCTGAAATTATTGTATGTAACGGTGCAAAGCATGCATTATATACATTATTCCAAGTGTTGCTTGATGAAGGAGATGAAGTTATCATCCCAACTCCTTATTGGGTAAGTTATCCTGAGCAAGTAAAGCTTGCTGGAGGTAAGCCAGTTTACGTAGAAGGCATGGAAGACAATGAGTACAAAATTACAGCGAAGCAGCTGCGTGAGGCAATTACAGAGAAAACGAAAGCAGTTATTATTAATTCACCGAGCAATCCAACAGGAATGATTTATAGCAAAGAGGAATTACAACAGCTTGGAGAAGTATGTTTAGAACACGATATTTTAATCGTTTCAGATGAAATTTATGAAAAATTAATTTATGGTGGAGCAGAATATACTTCGATTGCCCAGCTTTCTAATGCATTAAAAGAACAAACACTTATTATTAATGGTGTATCTAAATCTCATTCTATGACAGGATGGCGTATTGGATATGCAGCAGGAAATAAGCAGCTTATTAAAGCGATGACGAACTTAGCGAGTCATAGTACGTCAAACCCTACTTCAATCGCTCAATACGGCGCAATTGCAGCATATGCAGGCTCACAACAACCTGTAGAAACAATGCGTCAAGCATTTGAAGAAAGATTAAACATTATTTATGATAAATTAATTCAAATCCCTGGCTTTACTTGCATTAAACCACAAGGTGCATTTTACTTATTCCCTAATGTAAAAGAAGCTGTAGCTTTATCAGGATACGAAACTGTAGATGATTGGGCAAAAGCTCTATTAGAAGAGGAAAAAGTGGCTCTTGTACCAGGTACAGGATTTGGTGCTCCAAATAATGTTCGTTTATCATATGCGACATCTCTTGAACAAGTAGAGAAAGCATTAGAACGCATTCATACGTTTATGAAAAGTAAAGTGCAAGCTTAATTGTATATTTTATTAACGCAATACAAAAAACCTTCCTACATAATAGGGAGGTTTTTTTGACGAATTGTGACAAAAAGAAATAGCGAAAGGTGTGTTATACTAGAGAGCGAGGTGTTTGGTGATGAAAAAGAAAATGATGTTACAGTGGTTTGAGCAGGGAAGCATTGCAATTCCAAAATTACTTATGATGCATTATAAAAAATTAGGGCTAAATGAAATGGAATTTATGGTTGTACTTCATGTACACACATTTTTAGAATCGGGCAATTCGTTTCCGACTCCGTCAGAGATTTCAGAACGGATGACGATTACTGAAATGAAATGTATGGAAGTAATTCAGACATTGATTCAAAAAGGTTTTTTATCACTAGAAGGTGGACAAAAATCAGAAGCGATGATGTGTGAAAGTTATTCTTTACAACCGCTATGGGAAAAAATATTGCATTTCTTAATGAATGAATCAATAGAGGAAGAACAAAAAGAAATAAAACAACTGCAAGTAAATTTATATACAGTATTTGAAAAAGAATTTGGAAGACCACTTTCTCCGTTTGAATGTGAAACGTTGGGTATGTGGGAAGATCAAGATCGACATCATCCGAATTTAATTCAAGCGGCACTCAGGGAAGCTGTAATGAGTGGTAAGCTTAATTTCCGATATATTGATCGGATTTTATTTGAGTGGAAAAAGAATGGTATTAAAACAGTAGATCAAGCCCAAAACCAAGGACGGAAATTTAGAGAAAATCAACAACGAACGCAGCAAACGACAAAACAAGAGACGAAATTTACTGGGAAAGTGCCTTTTTATAATTGGTTGGAGCAGTAATGTAGGAGGAAGTATATGTTAAATAAAACGCAAATTCGCTATTGTTTAGACACAATGGCGGATATGTATCCAGAAGCACATTGTGAATTAATTCATGATAATCCGTTTGAATTAGTAATCGCGGTGGCGTTATCTGCACAATGTACAGATGTACTTGTAAATAAAGTGACGAAAAATTTATTTCAAAAATATAAAACACCACAAGATTATTTAAGCGTGTCTTTAGAAGAATTACAACAAGATATACGTTCCATTGGTTTGTTTAGAAATAAGGCGAAAAACATTCAAAAATTGTGCCAGATGCTGCTAGATGATTATAACGGGAAAGTTCCAGAAGACCGTGACGAGCTGACGAAATTACCAGGAGTAGGAAGAAAGACAGCGAATGTAGTTGTTTCGGTTGCATTTGGAATTCCAGCGATTGCTGTTGATACGCATGTAGAGAGAGTGAGTAAACGGTTAGCAATTTGTAGATGGAAAGATTCTGTGTTAGAAGTGGAAAAGACATTGATGAAGAAAATTCCAATGGATGAGTGGGGAGTTACACACCACCGTATGATTTTCTTTGGACGTTATTACTGTAAGGCGCAACGACCACAATGTGAAGAATGCCGATTACTAGAAATATGTCGCGAAGGAAAGAAACGAATGAAGGGGAAATAAAAGATGGAGCGAGTTATAGAAATACCGAAAGAGTTTCGGTGCGTACCATTTTTTAAAGAGAGTGCGAATTCGATTACGTATCACACAGACCAATCTTTTGAAGAAATAATACAAAATACTTACTTTATACATGATATTGAAAGACAATATGAGCCATGGAATGAAATTGAAAATAGTATTCCTGTACTGCTGAATGTATGGAAAAGTAAGTATGAAGACATTGCTACGCTATTTCGAAACAGAAATAAGCAAGAAGCTGAAGGTCCAATGATTCTTTTTGCGGCACATTTGTTATCGATTGTATATTGGTTAAATGAGCAACCTGTTCATAGTTTGAATGAAATGGAAGCTTATACGAGTAAATTGGAAGTACAACCAGTTAATTTTATGGAGCGATATTCGTTCATTATAAAGAAACCGAATAATTATCATTCCTATATTCAGTTAGCGCAGTTGTATATTGAAATAGAAAAGCTATACGTAAAGAAAATGATAACAAAAAAGAAGTCCTTTTCTCGTTAAGAGAAAGGACTTCTTTTTTGTATTAAGACTCTGTTGTGACAACATTTCCGTCTGCGTGAGGTGTATCTCCTCCGGTATTTTGTTGTTGCTCTTGTTGTTCTTCTTCAGCTTTTTTTCTAGCAGCCTCTTCTTCAGCTTTCTTTCTAGCAGCTTCTTCTTCGGCTTTCTTTCTAGCGGCTTCTTCTTCATCAGCCTTTTTCTTAGCTTCTTCTTGTTGTTTACGTTGTTGTTCTTGTTGTTGCTGTTGCTGTTGCTCTTGTTGTTTACGTTGATCTTCATCAGCCTTTTTCTTAGCTTCTTCTTGTTTTAGTTTATCTTCATTAGCTTTTTTCTGAGTTTCCTCATCAGCTTTTTTCTTAGCTTCTTCTTCAGCCTTCTTCTTAGCCTCTTCTTCAGCTTTTTTCGGGTCTGGAGTTCCGCCAGGTGCAGTGAAGGATGCACCAACTGCAGGGCTTGTTCCATTACCTTTTTTCGCTACTACAGAGAAGCTGTAAGTAACGCCTGGTTTAATACCACCAAGAGTAGCTGTCGTACCACTTATTGATAGGCTACCACTTGAACCGTCAGTTGCTTTATAGCTTGCTGCATACGCATCAACTTCTGCTGGTCCAGACCAGTTTAGTGTAACTGTGCTAGCGCCATCGAAAGCGACATTAAGACCACTAGGTGCATCTACTTTAATCTGTTTAACCGCATCTTTCTTAGCACCTTTTACGTACAATTCACCGTATAATTCTTGTACAGAAGAAGGGCGTTCGAAACGAGATTTATCTGTAGCGAATTTGCTCATCATTACTTGGAACATTTGTTGCGCAATTCTAGTAGAGCGATCGCCAATGTAATTTTCTGAGCTATCTTTTTCGTAACCAGTCCACACCGCCATTGTATATTGCGGTGAATATCCAGCAAACCAGCTATCTCTGTTTGCATCAGCTGGGATACCATATTTTTTTATAACGTCTTCATCAAAGTTTTGTGTTCCTGTTTTACCAGCTACGTCTATACCGGAAACGTATGCTGTTGGACCTGTACCACCAGAACCAGGTTTTACTACGTCACGAAGTACATCAGTAACCATATATGCTGTATAGTCGTGCATTGCACGTTGTTCTTTCGGCTTAAAGTTTTTCTTTTTCCCGTCTGGGAAGATGACTTCTTTTACGAAGTGAGGCTTATTATATACACCGTCATTACCAAATGCGGCATACGCCCCTGCTAATTGTAAAGGAGAACTATCGTTACTACCAATTGCTGTTGATTCATATGTTTTGCCGTCTTTAAATGTCATACCCAACCCTTCAGCAAACGCTTGTGACTTAGGCAGACCTACCGCTTGGGCTGTTTTTAAAGCCGGGATGTTTAATGATTTTTTCAAAGCTTCACGTAGTGAAACGTCACCTTTATAACTATTTGTTGCATTTCGTATTTTTTTACCATTGGAATACGTATACTCTGAGTCATTTAATTGATGGTATGTAGACCATTGTAAATTTTCAATTGCTGGACCGTAGTCGAAAATTGGTTTCATTGTTGAACCAACTTGGCGTTTTAAATCAATGGCCATATTATGACCTTTGAAAGTAGACTTACTTTCTTTACGCCCAGCTCCAATTGCTCGAACTTCTCCAGATTGTGTATCCATAAATACGAATGATCCTTGGAATTGATCGTTCGGATACTTAATAAGATTGCCATCCATAATTTTGTCAGCGTAATCTTGAGCATCTTGGTCAAGTGTTGTATGAATCGTCAAACCATCTGAACCGATATTTATATCGGGATATTCTTTTTCAACTTCTTTTACAACAGCATCTAAAAATGCTTGATACTTCATCTCAGTTACTTCTGAAGACGGTTGAAGACCCTCCGTTACAGAGATTTTCATTGCGTTATTCATTTCATCTTTTGTTATATAACCATGTCGATTCATTAATGATAATACGACGTTACGACGTTGTGTAGCTCGTTCAACGTTGTCTTGTTTTGTTGGATCATAAATATTAGGACCTTGGGGTAAACCTGCAAGCATTGCAGCTTCATGTAACTGTAAGTCTTTTAAATCTTTGTTATAATATTTTTTGGCTGCTGTTGCAATACCGTACGAACGGTTACCTAAGTTAATCTTATTTAAGTACATTTCTAAAATCTCATGTTTAGAGTATTGTTGCTCTAATTTATAAGATAGGTACCATTCTTGTACTTTTCTCTTCGCAGTTTTGTCCATCGTTAGAAAATAGTTTTTGACTACTTGTTGTGTAATCGTACTACCACCTTGAGATCCGAACCCTCCAGTGACATTTTCCATAACTGCTTTTGTAGTTCGTTTAAAATCAATTCCATTATGATCATAGAAACGTGAATCCTCAGTTGCAAGGAATGCACTTTCAACTACCTTTGGAATTTGATCATACGTAACGTGGGTTCGTTTTTCAGCACCGTATTCATAGAAAAAATTCCCATTCTTATCAAGAAACTTTGTTGATAAAGGATTGACAAGTTTTGATTTGTCTAATTTTGGAGCGTCCTTCACCATAACAAAGAAAGCGGAAACGCCAGCTACAAGACCAACGATACCAAGAAGTAGGCAACCTATAAGGAATTTTTTAAAAAAGGAGCCTTTTTTCTTTGGTTTTTTCTCTTTATTTGTTTCTTGCTTTTGATTTTTTACATGATTTCGTTCTGTACGAGAACGATAATTATCTGACATTATACTTTCTCCTACCTTTCATTCTCTCCCCAAAAGTCGAAAAAAGAGCCTTAGTGATGACTCTATCACGAAAAATAAACCGTGTCTAGTACACGGATATAATCAATCCGAGGGTGATAACCGCATGATAATAAAGATCCATGCTCTTCGATTTCTTCTTTCGTAATCGATTTCCTTCCACCAGTATTTTGACGATTCCAAAATGCAATAATATGTTTTGCATCTAGTAAATAAAATTCATCAAAAAGTGTAAATTTAATAATAACAAATGCAATTCCATCATGAGCGATTACTTGCTTCATATGTTCAATTTGATGAAGGTGGAAGTTTTGAAGTGGAAAGCTGGTTTTATTTTTTGTTTCTTTCGCTTCAAAATCGATGTATTTCCCTTTGTATACACCGTTGTAATCTGTTGTAGAAGGTTGTTTGAAATACGCTTCTTTTACCACTGCAGCACTTCGAGCGGGGTAATCTACTTTTACAATTTGAAGAGGTGTAGGTTTTTTATGTACACATGCAATATTATGGGTTAAGTAATATTCATTTGTTTCATTCAATTCCTCTTCAAGGGACATACCTCTATTACTATAAGTATGTTTTTTTATTGGTGTTTTATGAGGTTGTGAAGCTTGATTGTACCGTTTTCCGTTTGGGTAACGAATGGTCATAGTGTGCCACTCCCAGCTTGCTAAGAATTACTTACAAAGGTGATTATAACAAAAAATGAAAAAAGATGTGACCTTTTTGAAGAAAGGTATGATGACTTATTTATGTTTACATGGAATGATTATGAAAAAATTAAACAATATCGTAAAAATATGATTCGTACAGAAGAAGAAAAAACAATCGTTTATAACATTAAGAGGGAAATAGAAATGGCTAATATGGACAACATTTCTCGAACACAGTCTTATCAAGAATATTATGTAAGGAATAGTGAAATTAGGTGGGCCTTTTTAGCAAGTATGGTCTCGAGAAATGCGGGATGGAATATGACTGATTTAAAAGGGAGATATTATGCTACTGTTTTACCTCAAACAGTAAAAAAACATTTGTTTCTGACTTATGAAGAAGCGAATTGGATTATTTTTTTTGATGCATTTCCTCAGTTATTGTTATACGAAGAAAGTAAGAGGAGGCAAGTACCACTATTCTATTTGTTACAATATTTTAACGTATCAATTTTTATGGAAAAAGAATGGATTTATTTTTGGAAAAAAAAAGATATAAATAGGCTCATGACAGCGCTTATTATAAATGAGCAAAATAAAATTCAAAAACTAGTTATTGAGAATACATATTTTAAAAAACATGTATTTCATACTGCACTTTTTAAATTGCAAGAAATGCTTCATATTAGTGCTGTTATTTTTCCGACTGTTGAGGGGAGGATGTATGGTTTTTCAGTTTATCAATTTGAAACATTACAAAAGCGTATAGAACTAGGGCAGAAATTAGCGGATTTACTGTTTCATCCGAATTATAAAAGTTTATTCCATAGGTTTGCATTGCAAACTATACACACAGGATCAAGAACAGATTATGAATATTATGTAAGAGAAGCTAGAAAATCTTGTACGCCAGCCCTTAGAGAGGTTTATCCTGTCGTTGCACATAAGGAAATAAGTATGAGAGATTGGTTTTGTAGAGATACGGAAATAAATAAGTTGTTTTTACTGAAAGAATATAAAGGTGAAGTTGATATAACAGAATGGTATAAAAGAAAGAGGGAGCAAATCTATGTTGCTTCTATTGTAAATCGTTTTGTTAAAAGGATGGATGAGTTCGTGATATAATAAAAAAGAAGTCCCGCCTTCATAAATGAAGACGGGACTTCTTAATGTGAAGTAATCCTGCCGTGTATGCTAAGAATTTAATCTCAAAACGTAATGAATATAAGAGATTAAGGATGCTTCAGAAATTAGCTTGTTGTAAAAGCGCTAAAGTTTCACTTTATGTAGCAGGGAAGTTTGGACCATCTAACTTAGGGTTGCCGGTCTCAGGTTTATTTTGTTTGTTTTGTTTTTTCTTTTTTTCGTTTTTGTTCTTTACCATTTTCATACACCTCCTTTTTGTATTGTTACCATTTCTATAAATGACATACAAAATGATTTCTTTGACGAATAACAACTAGTTTTGTCATGTGAGCAGGAGTGAGAATTCATTCGGCGAAATTACATGACAAAGGAAAAGCAAAGAAGGGGGCGTTTTATATATGGCGATGGTTCAGAAGGAAGATGTAATGAAAACAATGGATCAAATGTTAAGTTCTCTCGATTTGCTGGAAATGAATATAGGGATTAGAATGAATCATGCATTGAAGGATACGAGTGAAAAAATATGCAATAAGATAGAAATAACAGAAATGCATATTGAGCATATGGAAAATAAATTAGTGCATCACGAAGAAAAAGGGAATTGGGTGAAGGCATTTCAAAACGTCGTAGTGAGTGCATAATAAGGTGGGAATAAAATGAAGTATGAAGCATTAATACAATCTTCAGAAAAACTCATGCAGTATAATAATGAAGCGAATGTGAAAAAAAGAGAAATGATTGAGTACGATTTTTATAAGGATATGAAACCATTTGTAGATATGGTAGATGAGGAATTAAAAGTGTGGAAAGAATTAGCTTATAAATGGATTAAGGAAGAAAAACCGAAGTATATACATGTACAGCAAATTGATCAAGTGTACGATAATTTACAGACAAATGTGTTGCAATGTTTTGTAAATAAAGGTAAAGGTAAGCGATTCTTTGAAACACATCAAGCCATTTCGTATACTTTGCAAAATATAATTGAGCAATGTAAGTAACAAGAGGGGAAACCCTCTTGTTTTTTTATGCTTCTGTCATTGTTGTAGGTTTTGTTGCACCGTTTATTTCTAATTCTTTTATTAATGTTCGGTAATCTGAAATGCATATTTTTCCTTCGAGATACCAATGTCTCGCAAAGTCTAACAATTCATTTACATTCTCTGTGTAATACCCCTTTTTTTGAGAAAACGCTTGTTTTAAATCCCCTAATACCATGTTGATTCCTCCCCCATGAGAATCTTCTTCTTCATTATCATAGCATGGAAGGGTTTTCTTTTTTAATTTTTTAAAAATTTAAACTTCCGACAAAAATAGACAGATACTCCGTCACACATATTATTTTACTGGTACATATTATATATGTAGAAACTTATGTGAAGGAGGAGAGAATGCATGTTTCAACAATCAAACGTATATCAGCAATCTAATCCATATGCACAGCAAAATATGTACCAATATAATACGGATACATATTTACGGTATAATATGTATCCTTTCGAGCCTCATTATGGAAATCAAAGTTATTACCAGCCATTTGAAGTGTCGTTTATGAATCAACAGCAACAACAGCAACAACAGCCCTATATGGATCAGCAACAGCAACCTTATATGAATCAACAGCAACAACAGCAGCAGCCCTATATGGATCAACAACAGCAATCTTATATGAATTCACAATACTATATGCCACCACCATCTCCCTATGGAAATCAACAAGCGATGTTTTATCCACCAAAACAACCGTACCCGACACAGAATAAACAAAAACAACAACAGCAACCGAGTCAATTTTCTAGTTTTGTTTCCCAATTTAAAAACTCAGATGGTAACTATGATGTAAATAAAATGATGAATACAGCTGGACAAATGATGAATGCGATGAACCAAGTGACGGGTATTGTAAAGCAAGTTGGAGGTTTTTTTGGTAAGTAATCTTGGGGGGTTGTCTATAAAAAGCATTACGTATAAAGCAGAAGACTAGACAAATTTCCTTGTAATAAATAGGTATATATAACAAACGGCTTTCCCTCTTTTCTCATATTGTAAAGTGTAGTCAGATTTTTTTAACGAGAGAGGAGAGAAAAAACTATGCATCATTGTCATCCTTGTTTTGGAGGGCATAAGCCTGTAGGACCTATCTGTACAACTGCTCCTGTCATTCATCCGACGAAACAGTGTGTAACACATTCTTTTTCAACAACGGTGGTGCCACACATTTTCCCAACACATACAACACATGTTCATCATCAACAAATTAAAAACCAAAACTTCTTCCCGCAAACAAACTCGAATGTAAATGTTGTAGACCCGATCGATCCAGGATTCGGCGGTGGATGTGGACCATGTGGTCATGGACATCATGGACATCACGGACATCACGTATCACCATTTGGTCCAGGACCAAATGTATCTCCGTTTGGACCAAACGTATCACCGTTCGGACCAAATGTATCGCCATTTTTACCAAACAATGTATCACCAGTAGGTCCGAATATTGGACCAAACGTTGGTGGAATATTTAAAAAGTAAATGATATGTTAGAACTAGCGAAATGCTAGTTCTTTTTTTGTAATTGGAGTGTTGATATGAAAGTTATTGCTGTAACGGGATATAAGCCATTTGAACTTGGTATATTTAAAAATGATCATCCAGGGGTGGAATGTATAAAAAAAGCATTGCACCGAAAATTAACTACTTTTGTAGAAGAAGGTTTGGAATGGGTGATAATAAGTGGGCAGTTAGGAGTCGAATTATGGGCTGCTGAAGTTGTTTTTGAAATTCAAGTAGAATATCCAGATCTAAAATTAGCGGTATTTACTCCGTTTTTAGAACAAGAAGAAAGCTGGAAGGAAGATAACCGTGAATATTACGAATGTATTCTCTCTCAAGCAGACCATATTGATAGTATTACGAAACGGAAGTACGAAAGCCCGGAACAATTTAAATTAAAAAATCAATTTTTTATTGAAAAAAGTGATGCACTTTTAGCTGTATATGATGAAGAAAAACCAGGGAGTCCCAAATATATTGTAGAAGCAGCAAAGAAAAAAGGAGAAATAGAAAATTATCACAGTTATTTCATTCTTTTTTCTGATTTACAAGATATAATAGAAGAGGAACAGTGGAATAATGCTGAGTAATATGTAATATAGTACTCGTATATATGATTGACAAAAGGCATTGTTTCTGAAAAAATTTAGGTAATGAAAGTTTTGGCAAAAATTTGAGGTGAAGAAAATGATTTCGGATAAAATTAAATTAACGGCGAAAGATATTTTAGAAAAAGAATTTAAAACAGGCATGAGAGGCTATCAACAAGAAGAAGTAGACAAGTTTCTTGATATGATCATTAAAGACTATGAAGCTTTCCACAAGGAGTTTGATCAATTAAAGCAACAAAATGCTCGTTTAAAGCGTGAATTAGAGGAACAAAAATTAGTAGCAACGCAAGTGCCACAACAACCAGTTGTACAAACACCAGTTGCACAACCTGTATATAACAACACGAATACGGACATTTTAAAACGTCTATCTAATTTAGAAAAAGCTGTATTTGGAAGTAAGTTATACGAATAATTTCTAGTGGTAAAAAGGTTAAAGCATTTTACATAGAAAAAAACATTGCAAAATCTTTTTGTTTCCACTATACTAATGGATGTCATAACGTTTGGGTAATCGCTGCAACGCCAACGTTGTAGAGGAAAGTCCATGCTCGCACGGCCTGAGATGGCTGTAGTGTTCGTGCCTAGCCAATTCATAAGCTAGGGTATTCTGGCTGTAAGGCTGGTTTAACGGCAGGGAAAAAACCTAAGTCCTTTCGGATATGGTTTGACTACCTTTAAAGTGCCACAGTGACGAAGTCCTTGAAGAAATGATAGGAGTGGAACGAGGTAAACCCCACGAGCGAGAAACCCAAATAATGGTAGGGGAATCTTTTCCAAGGAAATGAACGATGGGAAAGGACAGGTTGTATAACCTGTAGATAGATGATTGCCACCGGAGTACGAGGCGTGGGCCGTTTGCAGTACAAAGGAACAGAACATGGCTTACAGAACGTTATGAACCAACTATGAAATAACTCAGCTCTCCTTTGTTAGAGGAGGGCTTTTTATTTGTATGAAGTTATAAATTATGAGTTAAAATGGTTAATGAGAAAATTCTTCGTAAAATGTAATGATTAATAGGACAAATTGCTATTAATTATTGTTTAACTATACATAAGAGGTGAATGCAAATGGGAAAAGTTACTTTAATTGCAACAGCGGCAATGGGTATTGAATCGTTAGTTGCCCGAGAAGTTCGTGATCTTGGTTATGAATGCCAAGTGGAAAACAGCAAAGTAACATTTGAAGCAGATGAAAAGGCGATTTGTCGCACGAACTTATGGTTACGTACTGCGGACCGTGTGAAAATTAAAGTTGGCGAATTCAAAGCGACAACATTTGATGAGCTGTTTGAAAAAACGAAAGCATTAAACTGGGGAGATTATATTCCAGAGAACGGAGAGTTCCCTGTAATTGGTAAATCGTTAAAATCTGAGTTGTTCAGTGTTTCAGATTGCCAACGTATCGTTAAAAAAGCTGTCGTTGAAAAATTAAAAACAACATATAAACGTACAACTTGGTTTGAAGAAGATGGTCCGTTATTCCGTATTGAGATCGCAATGCTCAAGGATATTGCAACATTAACAATTGATGCAAGTGGTGTTGGACTTCATAAACGTGGATACCGTATGGATCAAGGGGAAGCCCCATTAAAAGAAACATTGGCTGCGTCTTTAATTAAGTTAACAAACTGGAAGCCGGATCGTCCTTTCGTGGATCCTTTCTGTGGATCAGGTACAATTCCGATTGAAGCAGCATTAATTGGACAAAATATTGCACCAGGATTTAACCGTGGCTTCGCATCAGATGAGTGGGGCTGGGTTGGTAAACAAAACTGGCGTGAAGCTCGTCAAGAAGCTGAAGATTTAGCGAATTATAATCAACCACTACAAATTATTGGATCAGATATCGATCATCGTATGATCCGAGTTGCTCAAGACAACGCTGAAGAAGTAGGTTTAAGTGATTTAATCACATTTAAACAAATGCAAGTAAAAGATTTCACGACAAAAGAGGATTATGGATATGTTGTAACGAATCCTCCATACGGAGAACGTTTAAGTGAAAAAGCACTCGTTGAACAATTGTACAAAGAAATGGGACAAGTATTCCGCCCATTAGACACATGGTCAGCGTATGTATTAACAAGCTACGAAGCATTTGAAAAGTGTTATGGAAAAGATGCATCGAAGAAACGTAAACTATTTAATGGATTTATCCGTACAGATTACTACCAATACTTCGGAAAACGTCCACCGCGTAATTCATAGTATAAAACTCCTCCAGCGCGCATATACTGGCTATTATGTAATGCGTAAAGGAGGACGTGATATGGATAGTTTCCAATTATCAATGATTCAAAAAGCTATTCATCGTACGTATGATGAGATCGGGAAAGAAGTGGATAGCCAAGGTGCGATTGTAGATGAAATACAAAAAGCACAAGAAGAATATTTGTCAGCTCTTTCACACGAAACAGCGATTGATAAACGGTATTTAAAGTCATTAATATAGAAAAAAATTTTCCTTTTTCGAAAGGAAAATTTTTTTTCGTGTATTTCTATGTATGGCAACAGGGGAAAGTGGCTGCACACAAATGAATAGCAGTTGCTATATCTTTTTATAGAAAAACTTTTTGGTTGGAGGCTAAGGATGTTTACTGAGAAGAGATTACCATTTGAAGTAGGGAAACAAGATAATTTTTATGATAAGTTGAATGAATGGATTGGAGATGTGTTTTACGATATCCTTCCGGAAAAAGGCTTTGAAGAGCGTGATGAACAAATTTTTATGGCGTTTCAATTAGAGCGTGCTTTCCAAGAAAAGAAAGTAATGTTCGCAGAAGCGGGTGTAGGAACAGGGAAAACAATTGTATATCTTCTATATGCGATTTGCTATGCACGTTATACAGGAAAACCAGCTATTATCGCTTGTGCTGATGAAACGTTAATTGAGCAGCTTGTGAAAGAAGAAGGGGACATTGCTAAGTTATCTGAAGCATTAGGACTATCTGTTGATGTTAGACTTGCGAAATCAATGGATAATTATTTATGTTTACGTAAACTTGAAGATGTTATGAGTGGACGAGCTCCAGAAGTAATTGAAGATGTATACTACGAATTACCACAGTTTGTATTCGATCATGGTACGATGCAAAACTTTACCCACTACGGTGACAGAAAAGAATTTCCACTTTTAAATGATGAGGAATGGTCAAAAGTGAATTGGGATTACTTCCAAGATTGCTTCACTTGTGATTCTCGTCATCGTTGTGGTCAAACTCTTTCTCGTGAACATTATCGTAAAGCGGCAGATTTAATTATTTGTTCTCAAGATTTCTACATGGATCATATTTGGACGTACGACGCTCGTAAGCGTGAAGGACAAATTCCGTTATTACCTGAAAGTAGCTGCGTTGTATTCGATGAAGGACATCTTGTAGAATATGCAGCTCAAAAAGCTTTAACATATCGTTTAAAGCAAACGATGATGGAGCAACTTTTAACAAGATTGTTGCAAAACGATATTCGTGAAGAGTTTGCGCATTTAGTAGAAGAAACAATTTGGCAAACAGAGCGATTCTTTGATGTGTTAAAAGAAAATAAAAAGGAAATCGCCGGTTCTGATCGTTTAGAAATTACTGTGACAGAAAAAGTAACAGCAGAAGCGAAGAGACTTTATGCGAAAATTGGTGAAGTTGGTGATGCATTAGTATTTGAAAGTGAAATGCATACAGTAAACACGTATGACTTAAATATCGTTGATGAACATTTAGATGTATTAGAACATTCACTTCGTCTGTTCATGCACGAGAAAAATGTAATTACATGGGGCGAAGAAGGTGATGGAGCCTTCACGTTAGTGATTATGCCACGTGCAGTTGAAGAAGTATTACAAGAGAAAGTATTCTCGAAGAAAATCCCGTATATTTTCTCTTCTGCTACATTATCTAACAACGATTCATTCGCATTTACAGCAAATAGTCTAGGGGTAAAAGATTACTTATCATTCTCAGTTGCCTCACCGTTCGATTATGAGGAGCAAATGGCAGTAAACTTACTATCGCATACGAAAGAAAATGAATGGGAAAGAAAGTGTCAATATACACTTGAAAATATACAGAAAACAAATGGACGTACACTTGTATTATTCCGTACAACACAAGAACTTGCAGCGTTTAAAGAATATGTAAGTAAAGAACAAATGTCCGTTCCGTTCCTATATGAAGGGGATCAAGAAATTAGTCAGCTCGTTTCTCGTTTCCAAAATGAAGAAGAGACTGTACTTTGTGCTGTTCATTTATGGGAAGGTTTAGATATTCCTGGTTCATCATTATCACATGTTATCATTTGGTCATTACCATTCCCTCCAAACGATCCTGTGTTTGAAGCGAAGCGTAAACATGTAAATGATCCATTCTGGGATGTAGATGTACCGTATATGATTTTACGTCTTCGTCAAGGGATTGGACGTTTAATTCGTACGAGCGACGATAAAGGGGCTATATCAATCTTCTTATCTAATACAGAAGATGAGAAAGTGATAGAAGCGGTGAAAAACGTACTACCAGTAGAAGGTAAACAATTATAAGGAAAAAGCTTGGCGCTTGCCAAGCTTTTTTTCTATTATAAAAGGAATTTAGATTTCCATGTCGAATTAAGTTTGAGGTAGAAAAGGGAGGTTTTATACGATGACAGTAGCTACATATGAAGTAGAAAAACAATTTTTAACATATGTGAAGAAGATACAAAATTACGAGGAAGCATTAAGCTTAATGTTTTGGGATTTAAGAACAGGTGCGCCTAAAAAAGGTGTAGATCAGCGTTCAGAAGTAATTGGTATGCTTTCATCAGAAGTGTTTGTCATGTCGACTTCAGGTGAAATGGGAAATTATTTAAGAGAGCTTGAAGCTTTAATAAGTGAAGATAAACTTTCTGAAACGACGAAGAAAATGGTTGAAGAGTGTCGTAAAGAATATGATAGAAATAAGAAAATTCCACAAGCGGAATACGAGGCGTATGTGAAATTAGAAGCGAAAGCGGAAAGTGTGTGGGAAGAAGCTCGGGAAAAATCTGATTTCGAAATGTTCCGTCCGTATTTAGAACAAATAGTTGAATTTAAAAAGAAATTCATTACATATTGGGGTTATGAAACATATAAATATAATACATTATTAGATATGTATGAGCCAGGTATTACAGTAGAAGTGTTAGATCACGTATTTGGTCAACTTCGTGAGCGTATCGTTCCGCTCGTAAAAGAAATATCGGAGTCACAAAAGAGATTAAAGACAAGTGCTTTATCAGAACATTTTTCAAAAGAAAAACAAAAGAACTTTACATTAGAGTTATTAAAGCAATTGAATTATGACTTTGAAGCAGGTCGTCTTGATGAAACGGTACATCCATTTGAGATTACATTAAATAGAGGGGACGTTCGTATTACAACACGCTATGATGAAAAAGATTTCCGTATGGCAGTGTTTGGAACAATTCATGAATGTGGCCATGCTGTATATGAACAAAATATTGCAGAGAAATTCGAAGGTACACCGCTATGTAGTGGAACTTCTATGGGTATTCATGAGTCACAATCATTATTCTTTGAGAACTTTATCGGTCGTAATAAATCATTCTGGAAGAAAAATTATGATTTATTAAAAGAGTATAGCGATGGTCAATTCAATGATATATCAGTAGATGAGTTTTATGATGCGATTAACGAATCGAAGCCATCGTTCATTCGTATAGAAGCAGATGAGCTTACGTATCCGCTTCACGTCATGGTTCGTTATGAACTTGAGAAAGAATTATTTGATGGTACATTACAAGTGAAGGATTTGCCAGCGGCTTGGAATGATAAGATGGAAGCATATTTAGGAATTCGTCCGGAAAGCGATGCACAAGGTGTATTGCAAGATGTTCACTGGGCTGGTGGTTCCTTTGGATATTTCCCATCTTATGCGCTTGGTTATATGTATGCAGCGCAATTTAAGCAAAGAATGTTAAAAGACATTCCGAACTTTGATGCATTATTAGAAGAAGGAAACGTAACACCAATTCGTGAATGGCTAACAGAAAATATTCACCAATACGGTAAAACGAAAAAGCCGCTTGAAATTTTAGAAGATGTGACAGGTGAAGGATTAAATGCAAACTACTTAGCAGATTATTTAGAAGCGAAGTATAAAGAAATCTATGAGTTATAAAAAAGAGCTGCTTACTTGCAGCTCTTTTTTTCAAGGGGGATAGAAGAATGGCTTATACATATACAGTAATGACGCAAGAAGAAGCAGAAGAAATTGCATATAACTGGCATTATGAAGGGGAATATTCTTTTTATGATATAGGTGCAGATGAAGAAGATTTAGCTGAGTTTTTACATGATGAGAGTAGAGGAAATCATACATTTTCTGTGAAGGAAAACGGCACGCTCATTGGCTTTTTTACTGTTTGTAAAATAAATGATGAAACGGTTGATATAGGTCTTGGAATGAGACCTGATATAACTGGAAATGGATTTGGTTTACAGTTCGTAAATGCTGGACTAGCTTTTAGTAAAGAAAAATACGGATGCAATTATATAACGTTATCAGTAGCGACATGTAATGAGAGAGCGATTAAAGTGTATAAAAGAGCAGGATTCGAAGCAGTTGGAACGTTTATCCAGAAGACGAACGGTAGTTGTTTTGAATTTTTGAAAATGAATTATATATGTAAAAATGATTAAGAAACAGAGGGGGTCTTCTGTTTTTTTATTTTGATTTAGAAGTATAGGATACATATTTTTGTACTTGTTGTAATTGGGAGTTTTGAAATTTTGACAGAGGATGTGTATGATTGAACTTTAGTAGCAAATAGCAGGTTTAGCAAGGAGAGGTAGAATGATTACAATTAAAACGAAAAATGAAATAGATTTGATGCATGAATCTGGGAAATTACTTGCTTCATGTCATAGGGAAATTGCAAAAATGATGAAACCAGGTATTACGACAAAAGAAATTGATACGTTTGTTGAAGCATATTTAGAAAAGCATGGAGCAATATCTCAGCAGAAAGGTTACAACGGGTATCCATATGCGATATGCGCATCTGTAAATGATGAAATGTGTCATGGGTTTCCGGCGGATGTTCCTTTAACTGAGGGTGATATTGTAACAATTGATATGGTAGTAAACTTAAATGGTGGTCTTTCAGATTCTGCTTGGACGTATAGAGTTGGAAATGTTTCTGAAGAAGCAGAAATGTTATTGGTAGTAGCTGAGAATGCATTGTATAAAGGAATTGATCAGGCGATAATCGGTAATCATGTAGGAGATATTGGCTATGCGATTGAAAGTTATGTAGCAAATGAAGGTTTTTCTGTCGCAAGAGACTTTACGGGACATGGAATAGGTAAAGAGATTCATGAAGAACCAGCAATTTTTCATTTTGGGAAACAAGGACAAGGGCCTGAACTACAAGAAGGAATGGTAATTACAATTGAGCCTATTGTCAATGTAGGTATGCGATATTCGAAAGTAGATTTAAATGGATGGGCTGCAAGAACGATGGACGGGAAATTATCAGCGCAATATGAGCATACAATTGTGATTACAAAAGATGGACCAATCATTTTAACGACACTTTGAAATAATATGTAAGAGTTTACAAAACTCGAACGAAAATGATGTTTTTATAAAATTTGTACGTGTTTTATTAAGAAATGCTTTTCAAAGTATAAAAAGTGCGTTATAATCCATCTATAAAATAAATAGTTAGCTACACTCATATAATCGCGGGGATATGGCCTGCAAGTTTCTACCGAAGTACCGTAAATACTTTGACTATGAGTGAGGACGAATATATTTGCTTGTTTAGCATTCTTTTTTGCGAAACTCCAAAAGCGCGTCTCTCACTTGTAACGAGTGGTGGCGGCTTTTGGAGTTTTTTATTGCATAAGAGGGGGAACAAACATGAAAGTATTACAAGAAAAGATTTTGAACGAAGGAAAGGTTTTATCTGGTGACGTATTAAAGGTAGATGCATTTTTAAATCATCAAATTGACCCAGTACTTATGCAAGAGATCGGAAAAGAATTTGCTAAACGTTTTAAAGAAGAGAACATTACAAAAATCGTGACGATTGAATCTTCAGGCATTGCACCAGCAGTTATGGCTGCATTAGAGCTTGGTGTAAAAGTAATCTTTGCAAGAAAACGTAAATCGTTAACTTTACAAGATAATATGTACGTTGCAAACGTATATTCATTTACGAAACAAGAAACGAATGAAATTTCATTATCTCGAAATCATATCGATGAAAATGATCGTGTTTTAATTATCGATGACTTTTTAGCAAATGGTCAGGCTGCTTTAGGTTTAATGAGTTTAGTAGAGCAAGCAGGAGCAAGTATTGCAGGAATTGGGATTGTTATCGAAAAAGCATTTCAAGATGGAGGAAAGAAGCTTCGTGAACAAGGAGTTCGTGTTGAGTCACTAGCAGAAATTGCATCACTTGATAACGGCACAGTTACATTTGTACAGCAAGAAACTGCGGAGGTGAAATAAACGATGAAGCAACATCCATTTAAAATCGCATCTCTTGGTATGCAGCATATGCTTGCGATGTATGCTGGCGCAATTATCGTTCCGCTTATTGTGGGCGGCGGACTTGGTTTAAATCAAAAAGAGTTAACATATTTAGTCTCGATTGATTTATTAATGTGCGGCGTTGCGACAATTTTACAAGCATTATCAAATCGCTTTTTCGGTATTGGACTTCCCGTTGTACTTGGTTGCACATTTACAGCGGTTGGGCCGATGATTGCAATCGGGAAACAATACGGCGTGTCTTCTATTTATGGAGCGATTATTGCTGCCGGGTTATTCGTTGTTATTTTTGCGAAATTATTTGGAAAGCTTGTAAAGCTGTTTCCACCTGTCGTAACAGGATCTGTCGTTACCGTAATTGGAGTTACACTTGTTCCAGCAGCAATTAATGATATGGCTGGAGGAGTAGGAAGTAAAGATTTCGGTAGTCTTGAAAATTTAGCGTTAGCATTTGGTGTATTATTATTTATCATCATTATGTATCGTTTCTTTGACGGATTTATTCGTTCAATCTCTATTTTACTAGGTCTATTGTTCGGTACAATCGTTGCAGCATTTATGGGGAAAGTAAGTTTGCAAGCGGTTGGAGAAGCGGATTGGTTCCACGGTATTCAGCCATTTTACTTCGGTACACCAACATTTGAATTAACGCCAATTATTACGATGATTTTAGTTGCTTGCGTAGGGATTGTAGAAGCAACAGGTGTATATTTCGCATTATCTGATATTTGCAATAAAAAGATCGGTGAAAAAGAATTAACAAAAGGCTATCGCGCAGAAGGATTAGCGATGGTGTTAGGTGGTATTTTCAACGCCTTCCCATATACAACATACTCTCAAAACGTAGGACTTGTTCAACTAACTGGAGTAAGAAATCGCGTTATTATTTATACTTGTGGTGGTATGCTAATCGTTCTTGGGTTCATTCCTAAAATCGCAGCTATTACTACAATCATTCCAAAATCAGTACTTGGCGGTGCGATGTTAGCAATGTTCGGTATGGTTATGGCGTATGGTATTAAAATGTTAAGTAGTGTTGATTTTGGAAGACAAGAAAATTTATTAATCGTTGCATGTTCTGTAGGAATTGGGCTTGGGGTTACAGTCGTTCCTACATTATTCTCACAACTTCCTGAAAACATTCGTATTTTAACAGATAACGGAATTGTACTTGGAAGTGCGTCAGCAGTACTTTTAAATATCGTATTTAATATGGTGCCGCAACGTAAAGTGAAAGTAAAAGAAGAGCCAGTGTCTATGCAAAGTGCAGTAAGGGAAGCGTAAAAAAGCAAGGTCTCGTTACGAGACCTTGCTTTTCTTTTTAAGTGGCATCATTTTCCCGTACGTACCAAGACGCCAAATGTACTCAAGTGGCCCGTATTGATAATGTGATAGCCACCAGCGGCTAATAAAGATTTGTAACGTATAGAAACTAATGCAAAATAGAGGACCTACCCATAATGGAGCAAGATAATCATTTTTGAACAATAGTCCGAATACAAGTAACGTAACAATTGTATGCGAGATGTAATTTGTTAACGCCATTCGACCAACATATTGGAATGGTCGTAATAATGTTTGCCATTTTTCTTTCTGTAATAAACGCATAAGCGTGAAAATGTAGAAGATGAATAATGTTTTTCCGCTAAACATTGTAAAGCCCTGCATATAAATTGGTTCATAAGATGGTTTTGATAAGAAATAGCGGACCATGAAGAACCACATTGGCAATGTTAAAATGAACATAATAATTTGCCATTTCTTAAGCTTTGGATCTAACTCTTTCGTACGGCGGAAAATATCCTTTTTACCGGCATATAAACCAAGTAAAAATAGCCCAACTGTTTCTGGGAGCATGAATGCGTTTAGTCCAATTCCATCAGCATAAAATGCATGGAAACGATTTTGTATTTGTGACACCCAGTCTTCAAGTGGCATGATTGGTAAGGATAACCCAAGTTCATCCTTTGGCATGAAGGCAATACCAATACTAGCAATTAGCATAAGAAATTGAAAAATACTTAATAAAACGATTGCCCATATTAAAATGGTACGAGGTTCTCTCTTATAAAATAAAAATAAGAAAAATCCAGCGATTGCATAAGTATGTAAAATGTCTCCGTCCCATAAAAGAACGTAATGTAAGAAACCAAATAATAATAAAATAAGTAAGCGACGAACAAATAAAGTTTTTGGTCGATCTGTTTTCGCTTCAGCACGAGTCATAAAAATGTAAAAGCCTAGGCCGAATAAAAACGAAAAGATAGTATAAAACTTTGTTTGAATAAACATATCGTAAAACAGACGGATATAGCTATCTAGCCCCTCATAAATTCCTGAAAGATCACGTGAGTCAATCCCAGCGATAACAGGCCAGTTAACAAGAAAAATACCTAGTACAGCTATTCCTCTAATAATATCGATGGAGTGTATCCTCTCGCTTTGTGAAATATTTTGTGTCATTATTTTCCTCCTTGTTAAGTAATTCCCTTTTATTATACAAAATGTAAAGAGGAGGGTATATAGGTAATTTCCAATTTTTAAAACTGTTAAGATGTGTATTATGAGATATAATAAGAGTGCACAACAAGTTTTAACCTTCTTCAAAACAGGCAGTAAAGCTCCTTCTTATAAGGGGCTTTCTTTATGAAAATTGTTGATAATGATTCTCTTTAATGATAAAATGTATTCAAAAGTGATAATCATTATCAAAAAAGGTTGGTGCATGAGTATGGTATACGCATTAGTAGCAGGTACAGTCGCTGTATATGCAGTTATTGCAAAGTATGTTTTAAATGGAGTAGGAACAGCAAAATGAGTGATATGACATAAAATCCCTTTCATCTGTAAAAAGAATGAAAGGGATTTTTTATTTTTAATGAGAATATGCTGAAAATTTAGTATGATAGTAAAGTGAAACTGTAATCGATGAGGGGATGTATCTCCTGATGATTATGAGCTCGCAAATAGCGGGAAAAAGTATATACATCTTGGATAAAGGGGAACAAGGGGATGACAAACATAGTACAGACAAACGGTATGAAAAAACTTGTTTGTTTTTATGAAGAGTGGCAAAAACACGGTGATGCAGAGAATAGTGTAAAGTTGTTTGAGGTGATTCAAAAATATAAACAAGAACAGCTTATGATAGCGTTCTGCGGTCACTTCTCTGCAGGAAAATCAACGATGATGAATCATCTATATAAAGCGCAGTTGTTACCAACAAGTCCAATTCCAACAAGTGCTAACGTTGTCAAAATTGAAAAAGGAATGGATCGTGTTGTTGTAACAGTTAAATCTGGAGAACAGTACGAATATGACGGTGCATATTCAGCTGAAGAATTAAAACAAATTTGTAAAGACGGTGATGAGGTAATTGGTGTTCATATTTATCGGAATGATGCGCCAATTCCTGAGGGTGTTATGTTAGTTGATACACCAGGGATTGATTCAACAGATGATGCCCATCAATTAGCGACAGAATCAACGCTGCATCTAGCAGACGTAATTTTTTATATGATGGATTATAATCACGTCCAATCGGAAGTGAATTTGCAATTTGTTAAAGAATTGAAACAACGTAATAAAACGGTTTATCTAGTTGTAAATCAAATAGATAAACATAAAGAAAATGAATTATCGTTTGGGGATTATAAAGATAGTGTAAAACAATCGTTCTCTAACTGGGATATTGAAGTAGATGGAGTGTATTATACTTCATTGCGAATGATGAACCATACACATAATGAAATTGGGAGCTTAGAAACATTAATTACTTCTATTATGAAAGAAAAAGTGCAGTATGTAAGAGATGGAATGGAGCGAGAAACAGAATATTTAATGGGGGAACATTTCTCGTTTATTCTTTCAGAAAATGAAAAAGCTCTTTTGAAATATGAGGAAGAGCTAGCATCGCCGCTTTCTATTTCAGAGATAGTTGAAAAGAAAGAAGAGCTAACGGAAACTAAACAACGCGAGGCTAGTAAAGAATCTCATGTGAGAAACGAATTTATAAAAGGCTTACAAGCTATATTAGATAACGCGTATTTAATGCCATTTGAAATGAGAGAATTGGCAAATGTGTATTTAGAAACGAAATTAACAAAATTTAAGGTCGGTTTGCTGTTTGCGAAAGGAAAGACGGAGCAAGAAAAACAGAGACGTTTAGATGCTTTTTATTCTGCTTTGCAAAAGACTGTTGAAACGCAACTTGATTTTCATGTGAAAGAATTTATTGTTGCCTTCTTAAAAGAGGAAGGATTGTTCACAGAGGAAATTGGGAAAGACATATATGCTTTAGAAATTGCTTTTGGACCAGAAATGTTAGCTGAAGTCATTAAACAAGGTGCAGGTTTCACAGGTGATTACTTACTTCTTTATACAGCGGATGTAGCGAATGAACTGAAGAAACGTTATTTTACAAAAGCGCAGCAAATTTTTGATAAAAGTGCAGTCGTTTTAAAGCAAAAGGTGAAGGAAGCAGTTGCACGCATTGAAGAAGAGATTGAAAAATATATGATGTTGCAAACGGCAAAAGAAACGCAATTGCAATACAGTAACAATTTAGAGACATATGAAAGTTATTTGCAAAATGTTTGGCACGAGCGTGTTGCTACACCAGAAGGATTGCAAATAGAGGAGATATTGCAAAGTAAAACACAAATTGTTAGTGAGAAATTCACACTACAAGAGCAGGAAAGCGTAAACGATCACGTAATGGCTCGTGAGGAAGAGATAAAAGGAACGGCAGCTTTAAATATACAGCGTATATTAGAGAAAGTGAAGAAAGCTGAAACGATATTAGAGCCATTGCCAGCGCTGAAACATGTACAACAAGAGGTAATAGAAAAAAGGCGTCGTGTGGAAACGAAACAATTTACAGTAGCGTTATTCGGAGCTTTTAGTGCTGGGAAATCATCATTTGCCAATGCATTGCTTGGTGGGAAGGTACTTCCTGTATCACCAAATCCGACGACGGCAACGATTAATCAAATTTTGCCGGTTACAGAGGAAAAACCACACGGAACAGTAATGGTTCAATTCAAATCAAAGCAAGCCCTATTAGAAGATATGAAAGCTGTTTATAAGTTGTTTCATTATGAGATTACTACGTTAGATGAAGCGTTAGCACAAATTGATAAAGTTATGAAATATCCTTCACCAACTGGGAAGCAAAAAACAACATTTAGCTTTTTACGAGCGGTACAAAAAGGGTATGATACGGTTTCTGCTCATTTAGGGGAGCAAGTACAAGTTACATTAGAAGAGTTTTCTGATTATGTAGCGAATGAAGAAAAATCATGTTTTGTTGAGTATATGGAGCTTTATTATGATTGTGCTTTAACAAGGCAAGGAGTAGCGCTTGTAGACACACCTGGAGCGGATTCTATTAACGCCCGCCATACGGACGTTGCGTTCCAGTATATTAAAAACGCAGATGCTATTTTATTTGTAACGTATTATAATCATGTGTTCTCTCGTGCTGACCGTGAATTCTTAATCCAGCTTGGTCGTGTAAAGGATACTTTTGCACTTGATAAAATGTTCTTCTTAATTAATGCGGCCGATTTAGCAGAGTCTGAAGAAGAACTTGAAATGGTAAAAGGTTATATCGCAGACCAACTACTGCAATACGGTATTAGAAATCCGCGTTTATTTGCAATTTCAAGTTTATGTGCACTTGAAGAGAAGCAAGGAAAGAATATTGAAAAAGAGAAGTACGGTATTTTACAAAACTCTGGGATTGCTAAGTTCGAGGAATCATTTACATCCTTTATGATGAGAGATTTAATGCTCGTATCTGTTCATGCTTTATATGGTACATTGCAAGGAGCAGATCAGCTTTTAGTAAATATGATAAACGGTGCAAAGCAGGGGAATGAAGAGAAAGAGAAGCAAACGAAAAAATATGAAGCAGAGCGTGATCAGCTACTTCATATTATTTCATCATATAGTGTGCTCGCTGAAGAGCAGGCGATGCAAAATGAAGTGAAAGAATTGCTTTATTACGTGCAACAGCGTCTATTCCTACGCTATAATGATGTGTTTACTGAATTTATTAATCCAGCATCGCTGCGAACGGATGGGAATGTGAAAGTGCAGTTGCAACAGTGCGTTATGGAATTAGTAGCATTTATTCAGCATGATTTATTACAAGAAATGCGTGCGACATCATTACGCCTTGAGAAATGGATAGATGAAGCGATGAAGCGTGCAAAGGATGAAATTGTGGTGAGCTGTAAAGTAGAAAATGAATCAATTTCTATGAGTGGAACAGTGGATTATGAATATAAAGATATTGCACATAAAGAACCGTTCCCTTCAGTTGAAATAAAAGATTTCAAAAAAGCACTGGCGCATTTTAAAAATGAAAAAAGCTTTTTTGAAAAAAATGATAAAGCTTTCATGCAAGAAGAGGCTAAAGTTGTATTAGAGCCTTTCGTATCAAACTATGTAGCTGATGAAAAAGATTTATTTGTTCATCATTATAAGCAAGAGTGGGATTTGAAATGGAACTTATTCCAAAAAGTGATGCAGCAAGATGTGATGAATTATTATGAAAGTGTATTATTTGCATTGGCTGAAACAATTGATGTATCACTATATGAACAAAGTAAAGAACAATTGCAAAAGCAGTTAGTAGAGATTGAAAAAGAAATTTATGTGATATAGTCGTTATGAGAAAAAGATTCGTTCAATTTTCTTTTGTAATACTGTATCTAAAGATTTGACAAAACCAGCAAATTCATCGGTAGAAATCATATGAGTAAGAACGAGGCGTCTGCCGTCTGGTGTTTCACCGCATAAGACGAATGAAGAAAATTCATATGTTTTGTTTTCTACTACTAATTTTGGGTAGGAATACGTGTCGCTTTTCTTCTTCTTTCCATCAATAGAGATGACGTTGCACTTTTTCTCATTATTGTCCATGGTGAATCCCTCCTTTCTATTATTTATGGTAGACAAGGAGGGTTTAGAACAATAGAGAAAGGGGAGTTTTTTATGTGTGCAGTAATAGAGTATATTTCGAAAGAAGCTATACCGAAACCTTTATTATTGCTTGCTGATCCAAGTGAGCAGCAAATTGATGCATATGTACAAAGAGGGTTAACATATGTAGCTAAGCAAGAAGAGAGAGTTGTCGGTGTATATGTTCTTTTGGAAACAAGGCCGAAGACGATGGAAATTATGAATATTGCAGTTGTAGAGCATTTGCAAGGAAAAGGGATTGGAAAGCAGCTATTAAGTCATGCCGTAGAAACTGCTAAAGGATATGGTATGTCAAAACTTGAAGTTGGTACAGGCAATTCTAGTGTTTCACAACTTGCTTTATATCAAAAATGTGGATTTCGTATTTTTTCTATTGATTTTGATTACTTTTCAAAGCATTATGAAGAAGAGATTATTGAAAATGGGATTGTATGTCGTGATATGATTCGGCTTGCAATGGAATTGAATAAGAACGTATAACTTATTTAGGGGGAAGAGAAGATGGAAGTACATAAAGCAATTACAGCACATTCTCGTAAACAAAATGAAAGTGTAAAAGCATGTTTACAATTAGATGCGCAGCGTGAAGCAGCTATTGAAGC
Organism: Bolla brennus; assembly: GCA_018250355.1. Classification (NCBI taxonomy): domain Eukaryota; kingdom Metazoa; phylum Arthropoda; class Insecta; order Lepidoptera; family Hesperiidae; genus Bolla; species Bolla brennus. The sequence continues at coordinate 146,761 of DWRB01000007.1, read as the reverse complement.
AGCCGTATCTCTTGCGTCAAAGGGGAAAGAATTTTCGGTTGATATCATTAATGTTGTAACAAAGCAAATTAATGATCTTGCAAAAAATGGTGTTACACTGCAGCGTAAATTTGTTACAGAAGAAATGGTTATGGAGTATGTAAGTCGTTTGCAAGAGAAAGAAGGTCGTTAAAGATGATAGTTACAGTCGAATGGTTACGTGAGCATATAGAAGATGAGAATGTCCGTATAATCGATTGTCGTTTTGATTTAGCGAATCCTAATTGGGGTAGAGAAAAGTATGAGGAAGAACATATTCTTCATGCGTTATATTTAGATTTGAATTTAGATTTATCAAGTCCTGTAACAGAACATGGTGGTCGCCATCCATTGCCGAATATCGAGGAGTTTGCAGACAAGCTTTCACAAGCTGGTATTGGTGAACATACGACAGTAATTGCATATGACAGTCAAGCGGGTGCAAATGCTTCTCGTCTCTGGTGGTTATTAAACTATGTAGGACATGAGAAAGTATATATATTAGATGGTGGATTTCCAGCTTGGAAAGAGAATGGACTACCGATAACAAAGGAAATTCCTGTTGCTATACGAAAAACATTCAAAGCAAATGTACAAGATCATATGCTTGTAACGATGGAAACGGTGAGAGAGAATATTCATGCAGGTGCAGATGTTACGTTAATTGATTCTAGAGAGCCAAAACGTTATGCTGGTGTAGAGGAACTAGTTGATCCAAAAGCAGGACATATTCCGACAGCAGTAAACTATTTTTGGAAGGATGGAATTGTACAATCAGGACAATTTAAGAATGAAGCTGGGCAACAAGAACGATTCCGAAATCTTTCGAAAGATAAGGAAACAATTGTATATTGTGGTTCTGGTGTTACAGCATGTCCAAATATCCTTGCATTGAAATTAGCTGGATTCCAAAATGTTAAATTGTATGCAGGTAGCTGGAGTGATTGGATTTCTTATCCAGAAAATCAAATTGCAAAAGAAGAAGATTAATCACTTGCATGCAAAAATAATTTGTATTAAAATAAGGTCACAAGCAAGAAATTGCTCGAAAAACTTTGTATTTTACACATTGGAAACAATGTGATAATATAACGACAAGTAAATAATACATCCTGCGGTGTACGTAACTTATTTATGTCTAAAACCGATGTTAGTTATACGGAAGCTCAATATTTAGCGACCATCATCAAGCCTTCCTAGTGGAGGAAGATGTACGGTAACTGTGAGGGCATCCACCTGCGAGTAGCGGGTTTTTGGACATTTACGAGGAGCGGCACGTGCGGGGGTCTTATTTCAACTAACATTATATAAAATTCCTACGGTGTACGTAGCTTATGCATGTCTTAAACCAATAAGTTTAATATGGAAGTTCAATATTTAAATGTAGCTAACAAGCCGTCTTTTTAAGAAGGAAGTTACAAACATTTGTGAGAGCATCCACCTGTGAGAGCAGGTTTATGGACATCTAGAGAGAACGGCATATGTGGGGCTATATAAAAACCTTACGTTTTATACGTAAGGTTTTTTTGTTGCATAAATATATTTGTTTTATCTGGATTCACCTGTGAAGTTTCCATAATAAATATAGCACTTTCTATCTTCATCAATCTCTCTTGAATCTAAAGCGAACTCCATATGCATGCCGTCGCGCTGAATATATATAAGGTCTGAATGAAGAGATGGCAAAATTTCTTCATAGTTCCATACATCTTTCCGATCTATTATGCTAGAACTCGTTTCACTTAGTTCTCTAACCTCAAAACCGATGTGAGAGTATGTAGGATCTGAAGGGTCATTTGCAAACTCTTCTTTTTGAATATATATAACTGCTGTTCCGTCTGGATCTACTGAAGTTGCAGTAACAACATATGTCTTGTTATCTTTTATAAAATATTCACACGTCATGCGTGCAATGATTTCAGAATTAGAAATATTTGCGTAGTTCCATAAAGCAGGATACCTTTTCGTTTCATCATTAAGTCGATATTCTAAGCGCATTTTATCCCTCTTCTTCCTTTTTCTTCTACTTTATCATGCTATCTTATATAATAGGAATAGAATTTAAAAAGGGGAGTGCGAAGGTGACGAAAACGAAATGGCTAGTAGGTGGTGTCGTAACGTCTTTAATGACTGGCACCTTATTTGGCTGCGAGCAAGATCTTCCCCCAAAACCGAATGATAATAGTTGTTCAGATTGGGATTGGGATGATGAACTTGGGGTATGGCAGTGTGATGATAGTAGGTCAGGTTATCGTGGGCATTATTTTTATGGTGGGAGTTACTATCAAAATAAATCCACTTTTAAAAATTCATCGGCGTTTAAATCTTATCAATCGTCTGCGGAATTTAAAGGTGGAATTGGAAGCGGTTCAAAGGGAGGATTTGGGGGCTAACATATGTCGCAATACATAAGGGATCGAAAAGAATTTTATTCGAAATATCCGAATTTTTGGTCGGATTTATATGAATGTGAGTATAGTTTGTTTCATGTTTTTTCTATAACAAATCAGACTATGAAACAATTGCAATTAGCAACTGAACGAATGGGGAAAATATTTTTTAAGACTGCTAAACTTTTGCGGAATTTAAGTGACGAACAGCTTCTTGAACTTGGGTATCCTCCTGCAAGCTTATCGTTTATTAGAATGAAAGGATTATATCCTGAATCTGTTATTTCACGATTTGATTTCGTTTTAACAAGTGATAACCAAATTAAAATGCTTGAGTTTAATAGTGATACACCAACTTTTATTATGGAATGCTTTCAAATGAATGGAAAAGTTTGTGGAAAACTAGGCTATGATGATCCAAACTTGGGGCAAGAACGATTACTATCTTCTGGTGTTACAAAGGCTGTAATGGAAGCGACAAAGGGAATAGATAACCCAAATGTTGTTTTTACAGCACATCATGAACATATTGAGGATTGGAATACGACTATGTATTTGAGTCAGTTATGCCATGTTGAAAATAAAGTAGTGCCAATGTCAGAACTTAGAATTACAAAAGATGCTTTAGTGGATAGGGATGGAGTACAGATTGATATTTTATATCGCCAAACATATCCGATAGAAGATTTAATTGAGGATCAAGATCCTGAAACAGAAGACTTCGTAGGTGTGGAACTGTTGCAACTTGTAAAAGTCGGAAAGCTTTTTATAATAAATCCTTTGTCAGCATTTTTGCTTCAGCCAAAATCAATTCAGTGTCTTATTTGGGGGTTAGCAGAAGAAAAGGCCTTTTATACAAATGAGGAACAACAGTGGATTAAAGAATATATGTTACCTACATATTTAGAACCAGATTTATTTTTAGGAAAAGGCTCTTTCGTTCAAAAACCTTCATTTGGTAGAGAAGGAGACACAATTACCGTTCGCGATAAGGACGGAAATATTATGATTCAAAATGTACACCAAACGTATAAAGCGTCACTGCCGATATTTCAAAAGTATACAGAACTTCCAGTCGTATCTTTGGAAACAGAGAAAGGGATGGAGAAACTGTCGTATGTGTTTGGTTCGTTTTTAATTGCTGGAAAAGCGAGTAGTATCGGCATTCGCGCTGGGGAAAAAATTACGGGGAATGAATCGTACTATTTACCGGTAGGTATAAAAAAGGAGGAAAGTAAATGATTAATTTTTTATTATATTTAGCAGTAACACTGGGCCTTTTATGTATTGGTCTGATCCTCATGGAAGTGACAACGAAAGTAAAAGAATTTAAGTTAATGGCCCAAGGAAATAAGGCGGTAAGCTATGTACTTGGAGGACGATTACTTGGGTTAGCTATTGTTTTATATTCGACAGCAGCTAATTCCATTTCACTTCTTGACATGGTTTCGTGGGGAGCCGTTGGGATTTTGGCTCAAATTATCGTCTTTTATTTAGCTGAGTGGCTTACACCACGCTTTAATATAAACAAAAGTCTTGAAGAAGATAATCAAGCAGTCGGTCTTTTTCTTATGTTTTTATCGCTCTCCATTGGGATTGTAATTGCTGGTTGTATAACTTATTAAAAACTTTACGTTTAAACGTGAAGTTTTTTATTTTATATACGTTAGTTCGCCATACCTTTCGAAAAAATTGTAGGCTACTGTTGACATCTATTTTAAATAAGAGTAACATTTTCTATGTAATAAAAATAAGTCTCTGTTAGGTGAGGCTCCTGTATAGAGAAATGCTACTGCCCAAAAATGTCGAGAGACGCCAATGGGTCAACAGGAATGATCGAATTAAGGTTTTTCTTAACGTAGCTGGTAATGTACCTATGCTATACAGTGCTAAAACTCGGCGAGGGAGAGGTCCGTAGATTTCTAATTGTTTAGGAATCGTTTATTTGTGTATGTCATGACCTTTACTCTTTTCGGAGTAAGGGTCTTTTTGTTACAAAGCTATGAGTAACTTCATAGTATAAACTATAAAATTAAACGAGGAGGTGAGGAGCATGTCAAATTCTGACTCGGTTCCGTTACCCATATACTTCAAATCAAAAATATATGATGTAGGCAGGAAACGACTTGTTCCTCCCTCTATATTTATCATAATGTAGCGTTTATATGCATGTTTAAGCGCTAGACACTGTTACGGTAAAGTGGATAAATTGAGAAACAAAGCGTTTCTTCCTATGTTGTACAGGAGGAGACGATAATATGTTATATGCAAACAAAACTGTGGGTAACACGTCATATAAATTAAGTAAAAAATCAATGAGAGAACAAACAATGCTTCAAAAAAATAAAGATTTATTAATTGAAATCGCAACGAGAGATGTAAAATCTGTATTTGCGTATTTTAAAACAACAAGAGACGGATTATCTATGAAAGAGGCACAAAAACGCATTCAAGTATACGGCCGTAACGAATTAATTTCAAAAAGAGCGCGTATTGCGGAAATAATGATGAAGCTAAGTGGAATGATTCCAGGTTTTTCAAAACAACATGTGCGTGATGGGTTTCAATGTGAGAAAATTACTGTGTCTCGAGTAGAGTGTTCTAGTGTAACAGGTTTAAACGGCGAATTAAAAATGATGAATGTGCCAGTACAAGAGCTTGTTCCTGGGGATATGATTTTTCTTTCAGAAGGTGATACAGTACCAGCAGATGTACGTATCATTTACGCGAATGATTTATTAGTAAATGAATCCGTGCTAACAGGAAAAGATGCAAGTATTGAGAAATTTGAAAGTTGCTATCACCTTGAGCGTAAACGATTTATTCCTTTAAAACGAATGAAAGACTATAATCCACTTGAACTTGAAAACGTATGTTTCAAAGGGACTCATATTGTTGGCGGAAATGCAAAGGCTGTAGTTGTTTCGACTGGGAAAAATACGTATACAGGAATTCTTCATACTTGTTGTAGTAAAACGTCTTAATGTGTAAATGATGCTAAATATACAAAAACAATGTATAATAGACAAAGTTGAAAAAACGTAGAATGGTAATCTATTTATATAACCTTACGTGATGACGTGGGGTTATTATTTTTTTGGTAGGAGAGGGATTATGAAAAAAGTATTATTAGTTGATGGTATGGCACTATTATTTCGTGCTTTTTACGCAACAAGTGTCTACGGACAATTTATGAAAAGACAAGATGGTACCCCTACAAACGGGATTCATGGTTATATGAAACATTTATTAACAGCTATGCAAGCAATTGAACCGACACATATCGTAACATGCTGGGATATGGGTAGTACGACATTTAGAACAGAATCGTTCTCGAATTATAAAGCGAATCGTGTAGCACCGCCTGAAGAATTAATTCCGCAATTTGATTTAGTTCAAGAAATGACTGCGAAATTGTCTATTCCAGTTATCGGTATGAAAGGGTATGAAGCAGATGATTGTATTGGTACGCTTGCAAAACAATACTGTAATGAAGCGGAAGTTTATATTTTAACAGGTGATACGGATTTACTTCAGCTTGTTGATAAGAACGTTACAGTTATGCTCTTGCGCAAAGGAATTGGCAATTACGAATATTACACACCAGAGAAAATCATGGAAGAAAAAGGCGTAGAGCCGTGGCAAATCGTGCATGCGAAAGCGTTTATGGGAGATACGAGTGATAACTATCCAGGTGTAAAAGGTATCGGCGAAAAGACAGCGTATAAACTTATTCAAGAGCATGGAACAGTAGCAACCGTACTAGAAAATGTAGCAACATTAACGAAAGCGCAGCGCACAAAGATTGAAAGTGATTTAGAGAACTTAAATATTTCATTACAATTGGCACAAATTCATTGTGAAGTTCCAATTTCATGTTCACTAGAAGAAGGATTACACACAATGGATGAAGAAAAACTTAGATTCGTTTGTGAAGAAATGAATTGGGGAAGACCTGAAATATTAATCAATATGCTATAAATAGTTTTGAAAGAGGGATGTTATATAAGTCAAAGTTTGACTTATATAACATCCCTCTTTTTGTTTTTACGAACAGTATCGTAGTAAATAAAATCATATCGAACTCAATTTTAAATATATAAATGTTTCGACAAAATATATGGATAGAAGTTGATGACAATAGCAACTTTTATAATGAAATGAAGCAATTTCAAAATGGTTTTAGGATGATCGCATTTTTGTATGTTCACAAAGTTGTCAGAAAATAAACGGAATTTTCATATGAAGTTCAAATAGAATTCACAACAATCAATTATTATAAGGACACACAGATAATTCCTTATCTTTTATATAAACCATCCCCCAAGGAGGACAATGAAAATGAGAAAAAAAGTGAGAAAATCTTTTAAACAATTATTAATTGAAAATAAACAATCACTATTAAATAATAAAGAAAATATGAAAGAAATTGAAGAAAGAATTGAGAAACGACATGTAGCATATAGTGGAGCCAATAATTAAATAAAATAAAAAAGATAGCCTTTAAAGGCTATCTTTTTTTATTGAAAAAACTCTATTCCTTTCTTTAATTTTGTAACTATGCAAGATATTTTTATAGTGTTTTTCTGTCAATATTATTCATTTTTCGAGGTTGTAATTGGTATATATCAATTTTTAAGATTTACTATTCATAATATTACAAAAAATGTTACAATACATTCAAAATTACGCTATAAAATCATTTTAATATGAAAAATTGGAATGAAAAGAAAGGAGAGGAATATGAATAATGGTGTCGCTTTGAAATGATTATTATCATTTCAGTAGGAGTTGATATAAAACGATGGATAGGTATGAAGAACTGGATTCTATACGAGGAATTTCTTCATTGATAGTAATGATTGGCCATCATTTAATGGTTTTTTCAGTATTTCAAAATTACAGTTATGAAGATAATAAACCATTTGTTATTTATCTATTAAAAGAAACACCTGCTCGTCTAATTTTTAGTAGTGGTAACGAATCTGTTATTATCTTTTTTGTTTTGAGTGGATTTGTTTTGTATAGATCCATTCAAAAAAACTACGATAGCTATGGATCATTCCTTTTAAAGCGTATAACTAGAATCTATATTCCATATATCGTAGCAATAATTATAGCTATTTTATGCCAGACTACAATGAGTAAATATGGTATTTCTAATTTAAGTGAATGGTTTAATCGCTCATGGACGATTGAAAGTTCTTTAAGCTTAATAGCGCAACATATTTTATTGATTGGGAAATATAATACAGATGCATATAACGGCGTAATTTGGTCACTTGTTCATGAAATGCGAATATCAATAATTTTCCCGTTAGTTTTGATGGTTTGTTTACGAAAAACGTTGAGGTATTCATTATTGTCATTGTTTAGTTTTAGTATATGTTCTGTCGTGATTTTATTTTTATTTCACTCAAGTTTAACATTAACTAGTTATGCATTAACTCTGCATTACACAGTGCTGTTTTTACTAGGAGCACTAGTTGCGAAATATAAAAATAATTTAATAGTTTTTTATAGTAATCGTACTAAAAATGAGAAAATTGCATGGTTTTTATTTGCGTTTTTACTTTATATGTATGAAGGGCTTGTTGGAGAAATTAATTTGCTTAATAATTTTATATTTCGAGACTACGTAGTAGCGATAAGTGCATGTTTATTTGTCATATTAAGCTTGTCAGTAGCAACTTTGTCATCCTTGCTACGTAATAAATACTTGTTATATTTGGGGAAGATTTCTTACAGTCTTTATTTATACCACATCATATCTTTATTTTCCCTAGTGTATATGCTTCATGAAATATTTCCGTTACCTATTGTTTTAATGTTATCGCTCATTCTTTCGTTTATACTAGCAATTATTTCTTATTTGTTTGTAGAAAAATTCGCATTCAGGATCGGAAAGTATATAACAAAGCAATCGAATTTAGAAAAGAAAAGACTATCTGTAGAAAGTGAGTTACAGGATGTCATTCAAACAAAGGCGGTGAAATAATTGAAGCAAGAAATTAGTATGAAGGATTTTCAGCAGCTCTTGAAAAGAAGAGTAGTAACAATTATTTTGACGATGTGTTGTGTAACAGTTTCTTTAATTCTTATTTCTATGTATGTATTAAAGCCTTCGTATCAATATTCAACGCAAATTCTCGTTGGGAATTTAGATGGGTTTAATAAGGAAAATGCGGTGAATAAAACACAGGAAAATAAGCAACTTGTAACGTCGTATGTTGATATATTAAAAAGTCCACTCATTATTTCAACGGTTAAAAAAAATTTAAAATTAGAGCAATCAACTTATGAATTAGCACAAAAAATTTCAGTGGTGAATATGGACAACTCACAAATCGTTACTGTCACAGTAAAAGATTCGGATCCTACAATCGTCAAAGAAATTGTAAAGTCATTGGCAGAACAATCTCAAAAAAGCTTTCAACAGTATACGAATGTACAGGGGATAAAAATATTAACTGACCCTGAGTTACAGGAAAAAGCTGAAAAGTTGTTTCCGAAATTGCAACTTATCATTCCTATCTCTTTAATTGTTAGTTTTTTTGTTGGGATAGGTTTAGCTGTATTTCGAGATTATTTTGATGAGCGTATATACGTGGAACAAGATTTAGAGAAAATAACAACAGTATCTGTTATTGGTCACATAAATATGAAACCGAATAGAAAAAAGAAATCTACAGAAGTTGATGCGCAATCATCTATATATCGAGGTGAACATGTCGATGTTTAAGACAAAGAAAAAGCTGCCATTTAATCCGCATGATGCTCTAATGAAAGAGCAGTTTTATACGGTGTATCACGAGTTGAAAAAATCGGGGAAACAAGTGTTCACAGTTACTTCAACGAAGGATAGAGGTATTATCGCGTCGCTTATAGTAAATCTAGGGCTAGTGTTTGCAGAGATGAAAAAAAAGGTGTTACTTATCGATGTGAATTTTTCTGATCCTAAACTACATCTACTATTACAAAGCAATTATACGAAAACAGTGAACGATATAATAAACGACTCCCCTTGTAGTTATGAATCTTTTTCTAGTAATTTATCTAAATACTTATATTGTATTCCTGCCCAAAAAACAGTACACACCGGAACGACTTTAGTTGCTACGGATGAATTTGATCATGTAATTGCGAAGTGGAAAGAAGATTTTGATTATATTTTCTTGTATTCCTCTGAAGTATTTGAACTTCCTGCTACGCACATGATTGCAGGGAAATGCGATGGAGTGGTCTTAGCAGTCAAAAAGAAAAAAGATTCCCTACGTACAGTGCAAAAAGTGATAGCAAATATAAAGAGAAAAGAATGTGAATTAATAGGTATAGTTTTATATTCTTGAATGTGGGGGTAACGATCTATGATTCGTGAAACAAACCAAGCCAAGTTGTATACGATTCCAGCTCAAGAAAAGACCAGCATTTTGAATCGAAGTATAAAGCGCTTGTTTGATATTATATTTTCACTCATATTGTTACTAGTAACGCTACCAATTATGTTGTTCTTTTGTATTATGATTGCTTTCGAAACAGTAGGAGCTCCAATTTATTTTCAAGAACGTTTAGGGATTAATGGAAGGAAATTTAATGTATTTAAATTAAGGTCGATGGTAAAAGATGCTGAAATAAATGGACCACAATGGGCAAATGAAAATGATCCAAGAATTACTAAAGTTGGATCGTTTATAAGGAAAACGAGAATTGATGAGTTACCGCAACTTTTAAATATTTTAAAAGGTGATATGTCTTTTGTCGGACCAAGACCAGAGAGAGAGTATTTTTATAAACAATTTGATACGTATATTCCAGAATTCAAGGATCGTTTAATAGTGAAACCAGGGTTAACAGGATGGGCACAAATAAATGGAGGATATAATCTTGATCCGAAAGAAAAGTTGAAATTGGATATGGAGTATATTGAAATGAAAACGATTAAGATGGACATTCGGATTTTATGTAAAACCGTTTTAATAGTATTGAACGGTAATGGTGCAAGATAAATAAATGTAAGTAGGTTGCTTGCAAAGGAGAGCAGGTATGGGTAGATCTATTTTAAATAATATTATCCATCTATTTTATAGCACAATTTTAGCTAATCTTCTTCAAGCTGTGAGTTTAATTGCTTTAGCAAATTTTTTTAATGCACAAAATTATGGGATGTTTAGTGTTGCTATAGCAGTGACGTTTGTTATGTTATTTTTTACAGATTTAGGACTTACAAATACGTTTCTTCGAGAAGGCGCAAAAGATGGAGTAGACTTAGAGACGATTTTATCGTCGTATATAAAAGTAAGGATGATTCTACTTATTTTTATTTCTATAATCGGCTATATTGCTATTCATTATATGTATGCGGATAGAAATTTGATTTATATGATGATAAACGTAATGTTTTTCATGTTAATAGGATTAACTTGGCAAAATATAGGGATTTCCTACTTTCAGCTGACGGAGCGTATGAAGTATATAGCACTTATTAAAGTTGTATCAGCAGCAGTTGTCATTATCATTACATGTTTTTGTATTTTCGGAGAGTTACCAGTTTATATAACTGCTCGTTTATATGGATTTGGTTATATGATCGGTGGTGTATTCAGCATATATGTAATGAAAAGAAAGACGAGTATGAATATGAAAGTCGTAATTCATAAAGCGTTATTTTGGCAATTGACACCTTTTATTATTAGTGGTTTTTTAATAATGAGTACGCCACAATTAGCACCTATCTTACTTAACTATACATTGCCATTAAGTATGGTAGGTGTTTTCGCAGTGGCGTATCGGATGCCAGCAGCTTTATATCAAGTGCCAGGGGTGATTGCAGGTGCATTTTATCCAGTGCTCTTTAAGCATTATAATCAGAATAATTTAGAAGAGCATACGAAATTAAACTTACTTCAAATAAAATCAATGGCGATTGTGGGAATATGTATGACGATAAGTTTATATCATTTAGCGCCATACTTTATTTCAATATTTTTTCAGGAAGAATGGAGAAATGCAGTAGAGCCACTCCAAATATTATCATTTCTCATTGTGCTGCAAAGTTTAAATATTGCTATAGCTGACGGCTTAACAACGAGTGGACGTCAAAATAAAAGAACGGTTGTGCAATGTATAGCGTTAGTGATAGGGGGGATTATGCTTTATAGCTTTAGTAGTATTGGTGGAGTGATAGGAGCGGCTTATGCTATGGTTTTATTTGAAATTGTGGCTTTAGTTGGGTATATAGCGGTAAGTGTAGTGAAGAAAAAAATTGTATTCCAAATTGTAATACCGTATACAATTTATTTTGGCGTAACTTTTATTGGAGTGCAATATATATTGCACACATATCATTTCATTGCGCTCGTTCTGAATACGTTAATCGTAGTAGTTGGTATATTCCTATATGATTATGAGTTGAAAAAGCTTCTTCTTTCGTTTATAAGAAAAACACGCAAAAAGGATTATATTACGAAACAGGGGATATAGCCTATGGAAAATAATATGAAAATATCGATGAAATGGATTGTGCTCTTAATATTATTTGTCATGTTAAGTAAATACAACATATATATTGGATTTTCGCTGAAGATATATATGATTTTCTTAGTCATATATTTTTGTTTAACAGTCAAAAACTTTCATATTCAAAAGCTATATTTTCATGAAGTTGTATTTTTGCTATTTTATTTCATTTATTGTTTGAGTGGAATTCTTTCTATATATTTACATGCTAGTATTCGTATGATTTTTGGTGTGCTACTTGTTTTAGGTTGTTATTTTATAATGAGAAATTTATTAGGAAATGTTGAAATAGCAACACTTGAATCATCTATTGTTTATGTAGGATTCATATTTAATATTGTAAGCCTAATACTGTATATAGTCGGTTTACAGCACTTTGGATTGTACGGTGGAGAAGAAAGAGAAATTTTTGCTGGACTATTAGTTGATAGAGGGTATCCAAGATTAATTGGTTTGCTAGATGATCCTAACATTTTTATTTTTTATAATACAATATTTTTTATGTATTATATGACAAACCTACATAATATGACGAACATTTTAGGATTGATTTTATGTGTTACGACAAGTTTATTAACTTTTTCAAGGGGAGGAATATTAGCACTTGTGCTTGTCGTTTTTGTATATGTATGTACATCTAGTTTTGCAAAAAAAATAAAAATAATAATGAGTTTACTATTGTTTGGTGTAGTGATTTTTAGTTTATCGAATAGTGTAATGGGTGGCCAATTGGATGACATATTGAATAAACGAATTTCTGATTTTTCGCATGATAATGGAAGTGGAAGATTTACATTATGGGAAGCTGCTTTTAAATATTATTTATCCAATCCATATATCGGAATCGGTGCGTTTAATTTTTCGAATTATTATGAGTTTCAATTTAACGAAAAATTATATGTGCACAATACATTTTTAGAAATTTTGTCTGAATCGGGTACAATTGGTTTTCTTTTATATAGCGCTTTTTTATGCATATTAATGTTCAAGTTAACGCAGTATACTTTGTTTCGTGAAAAACCGTATCTTTTATTGACCATGATTGCATTTTTATTTCAGATGATGTCATTGTCACTCATTATTAACGAAGCGTTCTTTTTATTTTTAGCAATGGTTGTAAAGTACATTTCAATATATGAAGGAAGGGGAAAGGTAGATGGTAAAATGTCTATCAGCACATAATAAGGCGCCTCATGTTTCTGTAATAACACCTTCTTATAATAGTATACGATTTATAGGTGAGACGATTTTATCTGTACAGAATCAATCATATGAAGATTGGGAAATGATTATCGTTGATGACGCTTCAACTGACCAATCTCTTGCAAAAATTAAAGAGATAATAGAAGGAGACTCGCGTATTAGACTATTATCATTAAAAGGAAATGTTGGTGCTGCTAATGCTCGGAATATAGCGATTGAAGAGGCGAGAGGAAGGTATATTGCTTTTTTAGATAGCGATGATATATGGTTGCCACATAAATTGCAGACGCAATTGTTATTTATGGAAGAAATGGATGCGGCCTTTTCATATGCATCGTACAGTTTAATCGATGAAAACGGTAATGGATTAAATCGAGAAGTGAATGTACCAAAATCTGTTGACTATCATCGTTTGGCAGGAAATACAATTATCGGTTGTTTAACAGTAATGATTGATCGTGAAAAAATTCCGCATATTGAAATGCCTAGTGTGCAGCCGGAAGATACAGCGCTATGGCTAAACTTATTAGATGAAGGACATGAAGCGAAAGGAATACAGCAAGTGTTAGCGCAGTATAGAATTGTACAAAATTCTGTTTCGAGAAATAAAATTAGAGCGGCTTTTCGGTATTGGAAATTATTAAGGGAACAAAAACGACTAAATGCAGTGCAAATCTTTTACTATTTTAGTAAGTATGCTTTTCATGCCTATAGAAAAAATAAAATCAATGTAGTTGGGAAGGCGCAATTATGAATATACTGTTGATGACAGATAAATTGATAACTGGGGGAGCCGAGAGTTATTTTTGTAAATTGGAAAGCAATTTGCATGATGAGAAATTTACGGTTTATACAGCTGCAGGTGATGGAGAACTATATGAATCTCTTACTAGAAAAGAAAATTTCATGTTACTTAGTCGATGGAATCATTTGAGAAATATTCATTACTTACGAAAAGAAATTTGTAAACGAAAGATAGAACTTATTCATGCAAATAGTTTGCGTATGGTATTATATTCCTTTTTGATTCAAAAGTTCATGAAAAAAAAGATAAAAGTCGTGTATACGAAACATAATGTAACGATATTAGAAAAGAAAATGCCAACTCTTTTTCGTTATTTTATAAATAAATATGTGAATAATATTATTACAGTAAGTGAGTTTGAAAAGAATAATTTAATTTCAATGCATGTAGCAGAAGAGAAAATAAAGACAATTTATAACGGTGTGGATATTGAAAAGTTTTTATTCCAGCAGAAAAAGAAAGAATCTATTTATAAAATAGGGATATTAGCTAGACTATCCAAGGAGAAAAACCATCAATTATTTGTAAAAATTGCAAATGTATTGAAAAAAAGAGATGATTTTTTGTTTTATATTGCTGGTGATGGACCAGAGAAAGAATCTATTATGAAAGAAATAGAAAAGTATGGATTGCAGCAAAGTGTAAAGATGTTAGGGAATATTTCAGAGCCGCATAGGTTTATAGGAAATATGGATGCCCTACTTTTATTATCTTTTCGTGAAGTGTTTCCAATGGTGGTAATTGAAGCAATGGCTACAGGAACACCGATTGTTTCAATAGATGTTGGTGGAATAAATGAAGCAATAGATGGAGAATCAGGTGTTTTGGTATCTGAATATTGCGAATTAGGATTTGCAAGTACGCTTGAGGAACTACAAGGAAATGAGGAAAAGGTGAATGGTATTAGACTGAAAGCACGAGAGAAAGCAGAGAGATATTTTTCATTAACTAAAATGATAGAAGAAACGAAAAGTATATATGAATTAAACAAATGACCGTGCAAGTCGTTTGTTTTTTTTATTATAGAAACTTTTAAGAGAAAACTCACATATTATATGAAAAAGGTAATATGAGGAGTGAATTTATTTTGTCAGAGTATATTTCATCACAAGGAGATTGTGCACCTGAAAATAGTGTCCATATTGATTGTTTTGGTGCAGTTCCAAACTCGGGAAATGATAGTTCCATAGCGATTCAACAAGCGATTGAATACTGTGTATCGAATCGGATTTCCACGGTAAGAATTACAGGCGTTAATACGTACAAAATTTTAAAGCCAATTATTATTAAATCAAACGTAAGACTAGAGTTAGATCCTACTGTAACACTACAAATTGATGGAGATTTTAATGCGTTTGAACTGCAACAAAATGCGTCTATTACAGGTGGTACA
Source organism: Bolla brennus (assembly GCA_018250355.1). Classification (NCBI taxonomy): domain Eukaryota; kingdom Metazoa; phylum Arthropoda; class Insecta; order Lepidoptera; family Hesperiidae; genus Bolla; species Bolla brennus. Next base: position 131,436 of record DWRB01000007.1, on the reverse strand, counting down.
GTTCAAGTTATAAATCCAGTGTTTCAATCTGCTGTCATTTATGTTTCCGGCTCACAACAAATAGAAGTTCCTAATCATTCTCTTATATCAAATATAAATATAATAAATGCAACGTCGTCATATAAAGGTAAGGCTATACACTTTTATTGTCAAAAAGCATGGGATTATATTAGTTTCTTTCAAGTTAACTTTATTCAAATTAAAAATTTTCAAACTGCAATACATTTGAAGACAGAATATATAGATGATATAAATACACCTTGCTGGATTAACGCAAATGTATTTCAGTCTATATTTATTGATGGATGTCAGTATGGGATAGAAGTTGATGGAAACAGTGATTTACCAAATGAAAGTTCAGGAAATACGTTTCATGATATTCAAGTACAATGTAGACAGCAAACGAAAAAAGTCATTCGTTGTACGGGTGCCTATAATACATTTGATTGTATGATTTGGGATACGTACCGGATGAGTAGTGAACAGATTGTCATTGAATTTTCTTCTAATTCGCATCGTAACTACCTTTTTTCGAATTTACTTTCCACAACTATTGTAGATAAAGGACAATACAATGTTTGTAAGTCTACTTATGAAGAATCTCTTCGGATTCAGTTGCCGATTACGTTAAATAAACCACATTTAATAGGGAACCAAGATGATATATTAGTAAATGCTCCACAGAAGTATACTGTTAAGCAAGTAAGTGGGAAATTACCTTACGGGGGGAATCTCGCAAATTGCTTTAATTTAATAGATGAACAAAGTGTAAACTATATCGATGTTCCAGATAGTAATCCAGTTGTGATTGAGCTAGATTTTACGAAAAATCCAATAAAAATGTTGAATTGTTTTGGAATGTATTTTGGATGGGGAGAGAGTCCAAAGAAAATTAAAATTGAATATGCATTAAGTGCAACTGGAAATTGGGTTGTTGCATCGGATGTTCCATTAAATGTAGGCGATACAATTATATCGAATATGAAGGCGAGTCAACTATATAAAGTAAGAATTACAATGAGTGGTTATTCTCAAGACCATAAGCGTTTTCGGATTAATCGTATGTTTGCAAGATCGTCGATGGAAAATGGGAATGCTTGGTTAGCGACAACTGGCGGAAGAATGTTTGGAGATATTGAAATAGAAGCAAGTAAAGGTATCGTTATGAAGACTGCTAGTGGAGCGAAATGGAAAGTAACGATTAATGAGGCTGGCCAGCTTATTACGACTAAAATAACTTAAGATGATGATTGGTTGTAAATGCTTGGACGAGTTATTAAGTAGTACGATAAAGGGAATAAAAAAGAGATTGTAATTTGGTTTCAACCAAACTACAATCTCTTTTTTGTTTAAATTAACGCCACCAAATCCAAGTCCAAAAGTAATTTCGTATATTTCGAGGGGTAATGCGTATAAAACGTTCGCCGTCAAAGAAACAATTGAAATTTGGAAGTGTTTCATCAGGATTTTTTGGAATAAAGGTGACGATATTTTCGTTGCTTGTAATGGTTACTGTAATTGGTGGGTCGGTAGGCGATACTTGAAGTTGTAACGAAATATTCGCCGTATTTTTAAATTCATTATTAACAGGTGGACTTATCACTTGTACTGTGAATAACACGATAATTGTTTCATTTGGTTCCAAATTAGTAGTGACTGGGAAACCGATATTCGGATTCGCTAGTGGAGAGCGTTCGCCGTTAATAAAGACAGTGCCGTTCATGAATTGTAAACCTAGTGGAATGGTATCTTGTAATGAAATATTTGAAAGTGAAATATCAGAAGTATTCGTAATACGCACCGTATAATCAAAATATTGGTTTAAATAAGCTGAGTTGACGGAAGCGTTTTTTACTACTGTTGCAGTTATAAATTGAACTGGTATGCGTACAATGTTTGAATTAACAATGAAAGTAATAATCGGGTCTTGTGGTGTCAATTGGAAAGCTGCTGTAACTGTTGCGGAATTGACAATTGTACTGTTTGAAGGAATAGAAGTGACGAGAACTTTAAATGTTATCGTAGATACTCCATCTGCAGGTAAAGCGCCGATATTAATACCAGTGTCTGGACGAACATTTGGAACCGGAGTACCGTTAATTGTTACACTGTTTTCTATAAATGTTGTACCAGCTGGAATGATATCTAGGACAGAAGTACTGATTGTAGGAATTGGTGAATGATTTATTACTTCCAATGTGAAAGTTATGGTCTCTCCTGTTGTTACGATAGATTTATCAGCTGTCTTTTCAATGCGAACCATCGGATCAACTACTGTTGTTGTAACGGTATTTGTTTGCTTTGTAATTGTAATAGGCGGTTCATTCGGATCAATGGTAACAGTATAGGAAATAGAAGCATCGTTATTGATTGCAGATTGAAGAGTTGAAGAAGATATTGTTACTTGGAAAGTAATGATAGCAGCTTCATTAGGAACAAGATTTCCTAATGTAATACCATTTTCAGGATTTGCATTAGGTTGATTGATTCCGTTAATCGTAACGCTGCCCGTAACGAAGGCTGTATCTACTGGTACGGTGTCTATGGCAAGAAGGTCTTCAATCGTAACATTACCGCTATTTGTAATCGTAATTGTGTACGTTAAAGTTTGACCAGGTAAGGCATTCGTTACATCAACAGACTTAATAGCAAAGACATTATCATTTTGGACAGTCGTTGTGACAGTATTGGTTGTAGTTGTATTCGTAACAGGTACGTTATTTGGGTTGACTATATAGTTAAAGGTAGTAATTGCGTTGTTGTTGAGTTCATTTGGTGTTGGGATAGAAGTCACAGACACTTGGAATGAAGCGATAGCATTTCCGCTAACAGTTATGGTACCAATTGGTATACCACTTACTGGATTAACTCCCGGAAGAGCTTCTCCGTTTACAATAACGCTATTTTCTATAAACGTAGTACCTTGAGGAATAATATCTTGAATGCTTACATCATTTGCTGCAACATTACCAGTTTGATTGAGTGTAATCGTATACGTTAACGTGTCACCGACTGTTGCAAATACACGGTCAACTGCTTTATTACTATTCAAATTCGCATGATTAATTGTTGTTACGGCAGCTGATGAAATAATAGTTTCGGTAATAGGTGGTCGATCTGGTAACGTGTATTGGTATTCAATTGTACTCGTGTTAGAGATTGGATTTGTTTGCGGAATTGAAGTAACCCGTACTTGGAATAGAATAGTTGCTGTCGTATTAGACGGAATGTTATCAAGTTGTATCCCGTTAAGTGGATTGTCATTTGGACGAGCGGTGCCATTCACAATAACACTATTCTCTATAAAGCTCGTATTTGCTGGGATGATATCTGTAACGATAATGTTTTCTACTTGTATATTCCCATTGTTTGTGATGGAAATGGTGTAAGGGATAATCGTTTGTAGGTCAGCATATTGGATAGGTGTTGTTTTTATAGCGAGTACATTAGCAGAAATAACTTCAGTGAAGGTAATATTACTAGTTGATATTTGTTCCTCGCCATTAATTGTATAACGAGAAGTTGATTGGTTTTGGATACGACTGCTAGCTGGAAGAGATACCACGGTAACGGAAAACGTGACTGGGATAGAAGTGGTAGGAGCAATCGTTCCTACAAGTATACCAGTACTTGGATCCGCGTTAAGCTGAGGGATATTATTTACTAACACACTACCGTCTATAAAGGTTGTTCCATCAGGGATATTGTCTGTAAATGCAACAGAAGTAGCATCCGTATTTCCTGTATTCGTTAAAGTTGTTGTATAAGTTAAAATGTCACCAATTGCTACAGAGGTCAAATCAACTGTTTTCAGTGAAACGATATCAGCGTCATTAATTTGGACGAAAGTAGTATTGGAAGTAGTAGATTTTTGAATAGGTGCAAAGTCAGGGTTGAAAATAAAATCGTAGACGATGTTTGCAGTATTAGGTGTTGGGTTTACAGCAGGTAAATTCGTAACGGAAACTTGGAACGTTATTGTTGTCGATTGATCTGATGCGATATTAGGAATAGAAAAGCCGATATTTGGATCTGCTGCAGGAAGTACAGTGTTGTTAACTGTTACACTTCCCGGAATAAATACTGTTCCATCTTCTATAGTATCTGTAAAAAAGATGGAGTTAGTTGTAGTAGATCCGTTATTTTGAATGAATACTGTATATTCAATGGTGTCATCAATATTAGCTAATACTTTATTAGTGGATTTTGTAGCGATAAGAATCACATCAATAAATTGTATATTTGTAGTATTGGAAGATGTCGTTTCTGAAATTGGTGGCAAGCTTGGGTCTGGTTGATACTCATAGTGGATGACGGCGATATTATTAATGTTATTTTGAGAAGGTGCAGAGACTACATTTACTTGGAATGTAACGATAATTGTAGTGTTTGGAAGGATAATATCAAGGGTGATTCCGGTAATTGGATTTTCGTTAGGTCTCGGTATGCCATCTACAAGAATGCTATTTGGAACGAATGTAGTGCCAGCAGCAATTGCGTCAATTAGGAGAGTATTTGTAATAGGTACTGTACCAGCGTTTGTAACTGCGACTGTATATGTGATGATTTGACCTATGCGTGTAATAGATCTGTTAGCGGATTTAAGTGCACTCACATTTGCTGTCCGCACTTCAGTATTTACTGCATTTGATAACGATCTGCGCTGAATAATCGGAGAACTAGGATCAATTTGATATTCATACGAAGTGTCTGAAATGTTAATGACTGTGTTGCCCTCGGGTATATTTGTAAGTTGTACTTGGAATGAAATAGTGACTGTTTCATCTGGTTGTATCGTGCCAAGAGTTACTCCATTTTCAGGGTTTGCACCAGGCTGAATTACATTATTTATTGATAAGCTATCTTCAATGAATATAGTACCTTCTGGAATGTTGTCAATGAACACCGTATTGTTAGCTGGAACATTTCCTATATTTTGTAGTGTATTTGTGTACGTAATATTTTGCCCGGTGGATACGAAAGTAACATCCGCCTGTTTAACAGAAATAATATTTGCATTTTGAAGTGATGTTGTAACAATATTAGAATTTGCAGAGCGATTCACTGGTGGAGCTGTAGGAATACTTACATATTGGTAATTTACAGATGATTGATTTACAATTTCGGTTTCAGTAGGTGGATTATTTGTTTGTACTTGAAATAGTATCGTTTTGGAACTATTTGGTGGAATCGTTCCAATTGGTATTCCGTTTTCAGGATTTGTACCAGGCTGAAGTACACCGTTAATTGTGACACTGTCGGGAACGAATGTAGTTCCAGCTGGAATAGAATCTGTAAAAGTAATATTTATTGCGTCAACATTTCCGGTATTTTTCACTTCAGAAATATAAAGTATAGTTCCGCCAATATCTACAGTGATTGGATTGGACGTTTTTGTAACTGTCAATTGTGCTTGCACGAAATTTGTAATGACAATATTACTTGTAGATGTTTCAGTAATAGGCGGTTGCCCTGGGTCTGGTTGAATTGTATATGTTGTATTAGATTGATTTGTAATCGATTGTTGTGAGAATGAATCGTTAATAAGAATTTGGAACGAAATAAGGTGAGTAGCGTTTGCTACTAGGTTAGGCAAAGTAACACCTGCATTTGGATTTGCACCAAGTATAGCTGTTCCGTTAAGTGTAAAACTATTTTCTACGAATGTAGTCCCTTCTGGAAGCGTATCTGAAAATATGAGATTAGTAGCTGGAATATTTCCGGTATTTTCTAGCGTTATCGTATAGGTCAAAATATCACCTGTTGTTGCTTGTTGTGCATTGACTGCTTTTAAAGAAAGGACATTTGCATCTGAAATTTGTGTGAAGGCTGGATTAGACGAAATGGTTCGAGAGATGATAGGAGCAGTCGGATCGGCGATAAAAGTATAGTCAATACGGGCTATATTAGAAATTGGATTCACGCTTGGAATGGATTGAACGATAACTTGGAATGTGACGGTGACGATTTCTGAAGGTGCAATGGCGTTTAAGGAGATTCCTACGTTTGGATCAGCACCTGGGGCTGAAACGCCATTTATGGTTACGCTATTCGCAATAAATGCAGTTCCTTCTGGGACCAAATCTGTTAAAGTAACTGTATTTGCAGTTGTATTTCCGTTATTTTGAACGACTACAGTGTAAGTGATTGTACCGTCAGTAGATTGTACGAGAGAATCTGTATTTTTAATTACAGATAGCGATGCATCAACGACAGCTGTATTTACCGTATTAGATGAAGATGTTGCTGTAACTGGAGGTTGACTTGGGTCAACAATATAAGTGTAACTTGTAAGTGCTTGATTTATAATCGCTCCTTGCGGTGGAATAGAACTTGCAAGAAATTGGAACGTAATAGTAGCAGAATCACCTGGTGCGATAATACCAACTGGAATACCGAGAGTTGGACTTGCATCTGGAAGTGAAATCCCGTTAAGCGTGACACTATTTGGAACAAATAATGCCCCTTCAGGAACTCCGTTAATGAGTAATACAGAATTTGCAGGGAAGTTTCCAGTATTCGTTAATGTTGCTGTATACGTAATGATATCTCCGATAGATACGATTGTACGATTTGCTTCTAAAACAGTTGTAACAGTCGCGTTATTAATTTGTGTGGAAGCACTATTAGAAGTTATTGTGCCTGTAACAGGGGGAGAGGCCGGATTAACTATAAATTCGTATTGAATAGATGCAACGTTTGTAATTGGATTCGAAGGTGGAGTAGATGTAACTATGACTTGGAAAGTAACAGTTAAGGAACTACCCGCGTTAACGGTTCCGATAGTAACTCCGTTATTTGGATTTGCACCTGGAATGGTACTTCCATTTACAGTAAAACTATTTTCAACAAAAGTTGTTCCTGATGGAATCGGATCTGAGAAATTTACATTCGTAGCGTTTGTATTGCCGCTATTTTGAATTAAAACTGTATAAGTGATCGTGTCGCCGATGTTTGCAAAGGCTGTATTAGCAGTTTTTACAGCTGAAAGTATTGCTGAATTAATAGAAGTAACGAAGACGTTCGTTTCCACATTGCCAGGCTGAGCCTGTAATGCATTTCCTACGTTATATTGGAAGTTCACAAATCCTAAGTTTTGGAGTTCAGGTGTGAACGTTGTTGGGTTGCTTGTGATTTGAACTTGGAACATGATTGTTACAGTTTGATTTGGAATGATTGTATTTATGCCAATACCGTCAATAATAGAAGCAGATGCTAATGGTGTGCCATCAACAATAACTGATCCTGCAACAAATTGTGTCCACGATGGAATCGGGTCTGAGAAAATAACGTTATTAGCAGGAATATTTCCTGTATTCGTAATCGTAGTTGTATACGTAATCGTATCACCAATCGTTGCAAAAGCTTTATCTCCGATTTTAGTAGTAGTTAAAATAGCACTTTCAATTGTTGTTGTAACACTATTTGAAGTAATGTTTTTTGAAACAGGAGGATTAGCTGGATTGACGATATGTTGGAAACTAACACTAGCTTGATTGGTAATTGGATTTATAGGCGGAATTTCATCGGCATTAATATGAAATGTTACAATGACAGATTCGTTTGGTGCGATATCCCCAATTGGAACGCCTGTAATTAGGTCTGCATTTGGGATGGTAGTTCCGTTAAGTGTAAAACTATTCGGTTCAAAGGAAGTTCCATCTGGAATTAAGTCGGTAAAAATAACATTCGTCGCACTAACATTTCCGCTATTTGTAATCGTAACTGAGTAGACAATATCTTGCCCAATATCTACTGTTTCCACATTTGAATTTTTTTGTGCAGTAAGGATAGCGCTATTAACTTGTGTTGTCGTTGTATTAGATTGATTAGAAGTTGAAATGAACGGCTGATCTGGATCAACAATATAACGGTAAGTGGTAAGAGCCGAATTAGAAATAGGATTGTTGATTGGGAGGGTTGAAACGATGGCTTGGAATGTGACGATTGATGTGTTTCCACCATTAATTGAACCGATATTTACACCAGTAGATAAATCAGCGTTTGGAATGGTTTGCCCATTAACTGTGAAACTGTTTGGAACGAAACTTAAATTGCTATCAAGTATATCGATAACGGTAACATCAGTTGCAGCCACATTCCCGGTATTAGGAAGGTTAAGTGTAAATGTTATTGTATTACCAACATCCGCAAAATTAAGATTTGCTGTTTTTGTACTAATAATAGTTGCATTGTTTATTTGAAGAAGTGTCGTGTTAGAATTAGCTGTACTTGAAACGGGAGGACTATTTGGATCAACAGTAAACTCATAATTCGTGGATGCGGTATTCGGTGCTGGATTAATAGGTGGAATGTTGTTCACCGCAACTTGAAAGACGATACTATATATTTCATTAGGCGGAAGTGCTGCAAGTAATACACCTGTATTCGGATTCGCGTCAGGTTGTAAAACACCATCAACAGTTAATGTGTTAGGAACAAATGTGAGTCCGCTCGGTAATACATCCGTGAATACAATGTTGGCTGCATCTGTATTTCCTATATTCGAAATAGAAGTAGTGTAAAAAGCAGTTTGCCCAATATCTGCAAAGGAGACACTTTCATTTTTCGTCATGGATAATATAGCTTCGTTAATTTGTGTTGAAACAGGATTACTAATTGAAGTTTCTGCATCAGGCGGTGAGACTAATTGATACGATGTTGATGAGAAATTTACAATTGGGTTTTCGGTTGGTAATGACGTTACAGTAACTTGGAACGAAACTGTTACTGTAGTCCCAGCTGTTATAGTCCCAATATTTACACCGGTCGATGGGTCCGCACCGCTTTGGGGAATGCCATTAATAGAAAAAGAGTTTGTAATAAAAGTAGTTCCGCTTGGCATTGTATCAGTGAATATAACATTTTGTGCGGCGGAATTTCCGTTGTTTGATAGAGTGACGGTATAGGTGAGTGTGTCTCCAATACGACTAAAGGATTTATCGACTTGTTTTAATGAAAGGATGGTAGCTGTGTTAATTGTAGTAAACACTGTGTTTGAAGTAACATTCCTTGAAACAATAGGGGCATTAGGGTCAGCGATAAATGTGTAAGAAGCACTAGCCGAATTGGCAATAGGATTTTGAACAGGAGTAGAAGTAGCGGTAACTTGAAATGCTATTGCTATTGAGCTGTTAGGAGCAATTGATCCAATTGTAATACCTGTATTAGGATTAAGGCCAAGTTGTGTGATGCCATTGATTGTGACACTATCCGAAACGAACGTTGTGCCGTCTGGAATAAGGTCAGTGAAAGTAATATTCGTAGCATTTGTATTCCCACTATTCGTTAAAAGTGTTGTATAGGTAATAGTATCACCTAGTGTTACAAGTGTTTGATCGACCGATTTTACCATTGTTATCATGGCATCTAGTACAGGGTTTGTAACGATATTCGTTGATGTGGAAGTTGTATTAGGAGTTCCGCTTGGATCAACAGTATAAGAGTATAAAATCGTATCGTTACCCATAATCGAACTTGAAGGGGGAACAGAAATAACATTTACTTGGAAAGTAACGGTTACTGTCGCGCCAGGAGCGATATTTGGTATAGTTACTCCAAGTGCTGGCTGTGCACCAAGCTGTTGTATGCCATTTATTGTGACCGAATCTGGTACGAAAGTAGTGCTAGGAGGAATCGCGCTTGTAAAAGTTATATTTGTAGCTGGTGTATTTCCTGTATTCGTAATCGTAGTCGTATACGTAAGTGTATCACCGACGGAAATAATAGATTTATCAACAGTTTTTGTTGTATTTAATATTGCACTATTAATGGTTGTTGAAACTACATTAGATACATTCGTTTGTGTTACGGCAGGCTGACTAGGATCGACCACATGTGCAAATTGTACAGAACTAGAATTAGAGATTGGATTTATACTTGGAATGTTTGTAACAAGTGCATTAATAGTAATAACGGCCATTCCGCTTGGGTTTATATTTCCAATCTGTATTCCATTCCCAGGATTTCCGATTTGCTGCGCACCAGAATCATTTACAAGAGTGCCAGATATAAATGTCGTTCCATCAGGCAAAATATCCGTAAAAACTATATTTTGTGAAGTGACATTTCCAGGGTTACTTAATGTAATTGTATAAGAAATGGTATCGCCAATTGTTGCAAAAGTTTTATCTACAGATTTAACGAGTGCAACTTCCCCAGAATTTATTTGTGTCGAAACAGAATTCGATGTCGTACTTCGTGAAACAAGTGGCAAATTAGGTCCTATCATAAATTGGTAATCAATAGAAGCACCGTTTACAACCGGTGAGTTCGGTCCTCCAGGTCCGATTGTAAAAATAGGATTTGGGATGCTAACTACTTGCACGTGGAAGGTGACGTTTGTAAAATCTCCTGCAATAATATCCCCAATTGGTATTCCGTTTGCTGGATTTACCCCAGGTAATAAAACTCCACCTACTCGAACGCTATCTTCTATAAATACTGTATTGTTTGGAATTGGATCTGTAAAAATGATATTCGTAGCAGTCGTGTTCCCGATATTTTCTAATAAAACCGTATACGTTAAAAATGAATTTCCAGGTGCGATGTCAGAAAATAGACGATCTACACTTTTCGTTGCTTGGATGATTGCTTCGTTAATTTGCACTAAAGTTGGATTACTTGTAGCTGTTTCTGTCACTGGCGGCTGGGTAGGATCCACAATGATAGAATATGTCGTGCTGGATTGATTCAACGTTGGATTTGTAGCTGGTATTGAGCCGACGATTGCTTGAAAACTAATTGTTGTCGTTCCTCCAACTGGAATTGCGTCTAAAGAAATCCCGCTATCTGGTCTAAAGCCGAGTTGTGGGATAGTGTTAATTTGTACGCTATCAGGCACGAATGAAAGTTCAGGTGGTAATATATCAATAAAAACAGGTGTGTTTGCGGTAGTATTTCCGCTATTAGTGAGCGTAGTTGTATACGTAATTGTATCTCCGACAGCAGCAAATGTACTGCTCGCAGTTTTTGTTGCGATAACGGAAGCGGTATTTACTTGTGTAAAAGTTTTATTGGATTGAACTGTTCGTGAAACAGGCGGCTCATTAATATCAACAATAAAGCTATATTGAAGCGATGATTTGTTAGGAATTGGATTAGGGTTTGGAAGAGTTGTAATATTTACTTGAAAACTAAGTGTAACCGATGCATTTGAATTCAAGTTACCAATAGTAATACCGTTTTGTGGATTTGCATTTGGGATGGTTACACCATTTATTTTAAAGCTATTTGGGACAAAAGCGGTACCGTTTGGAATGGTATCTGTAAATACAACGTTATTAGCAGTAGTATTTCCGGTATTTGTAACAACTGAAGTGAATGTAATTGTATCTCCAATTGTAGCAAAAGTTGTACTAGCATTTTTATTTATTACTAAAGTAGCATCAACAATCGGTGTAACTGTCGTGTTTGTTACGGTACTACCAACAGCTGGTGTTTCAGTTGGATTCACAGCATATTCGTAGTTTACAAGAGCATTATTCGTTAAAGTTCCACTAGGTGGAATAGCGATGATTTTCACTTGGAATGTAATGAAAGTAGTGCCTCCTGGTGAAATATCGTCTAAATGAATACCTAATGACGGGTCTAATCCAGGTTGGGAAACGTTATTTATCGTAACAGAATTTGGGATGAAGGATGCGCCTGGTCCAAGTCCATCTGTTAAAACTGTAGCACTAGCAGGGATATTTCCTGTGTTTGTAACTGCAATCGTATAAGTCACGATATCTCCAATTGCAGCATTCGGTGTGTTCACTGATTTTGTAGCGATAATAGTAGCGTTATTAATTTGAGTTGTTATTACGTTACTTAACGCATTGGAGGATGTTGGAGATAAGTTAGGATTTACGACATATTGGTACATTGTGTTACTTTGGTTCGGGATAGGGTTCGGATTCGGAATGGAATTTACTTGTACTTGGAACGAAATTATCGTATTTGCATTCGGATTTATTGGATCAATTGCTATTCCATTTGCTGGATTTACATTAGGCAGTATATTCCCATTTACTGTTACACTATTTGGAATAAAAGACGTCCCGCTTGGAATGGCATCTGTAAATACTATACTTGATGCAAGTGTGTTCCCATTATTCGTTAAAGTAGTCGTATACGTAATAATATCATTTACGTTAGCGAACTGTTTATCTACAGATTTTGCAGCGGTAATCGAGGCATTATTAATAGTTGTCTGTACAGTGTTAGATGCCACCATCTGCATGACAGTTGGTTTGGATGGATCGTACGTGTATTGGAATGTAGTGCTTGATTGATTTGTAATTGGATTTGTACTAGGGATAGTTGGTACAAAAACCTGGAATGCAACAGTACGTGATGAATTCGCTCCTATCGTACCAATAAGAATGCCGTTAGCAGGGTTTGCATTGGCTATAGGGACACCATTAATCGTTACAGTATTAGGAAGGAAGATGGTACCGGCTGGAATGATATCTGTAAATGTTACATTAGAAGCAGGGATATTACCGTTATTCGTTAAAATCGTAGCATACGTAATGACATCGCCAACATCAGCAAAGTTTGTACTCGTTAGTTTCGTAGCAACAATATTAGCGGTGTTAATTTGTGTCGTTACGATATTGCTAGTAGCGTTTCTAACAACAGCAGGTAAATTTGGATCTGCGATAAAGCTATATTGAAGTGCAGCGCTGTTTTGAACTGGATTTGGTGAAGGTAAACTATTTGCACTAATTTGGAAAACAATTGTTGTAATGCCGCCGGCTGGAATCGTACCAACTTGAAGGCCAGCACTTGGATCCGCACCTAGCTGTAAAGCACCGCCTATAAAAATACTATTTGGTACGAGAGTCGTACCAGGAGGGAGTATATCGGTAACAACTACACTATTTGCTGGAGTATTCCCAGGGTTCGCCAAGGCAATTGTATATGTGATTGGTTGCCCAACATCGGCGATAGTTAAATCTACATCCTTGAAAATAATTACATTTGCTACATTAATTTGTGTACTTACAGTATTACTTAAAGATGTTTCTATAGTTGGTGGATCTCCCGGATTTAGAATAAAACTATACTGTGTACTAGATGAATTTATTGTTGGGTTTTGTGTAGGTAAAGCTGTGACAGTTACTTGATAAGAAACGGTAATTTCACCGTTAGCAGGAATGGAAGGTAACGGAACACCAATATTCGGATCTGCGTTATTTTGTAGTACACCATTAATAAGGAAGGTGTTTGGAATAAAGGTAGTTCCATCTGGATTTGTATCTACGAAAGTTGGACTATCAGCAGTAACACTTCCTGCATTCGTTAAAAGAATAGTATAAGTTAATATATCCCCAACAGTAGCGAACGCTCGGTCCACTGTTTTTGCTGAAATGACATTTGCATCGTTTACTTGAGTAAATGTAGTGGTTGAAGTAGTGTTCTTACTTACAGGGGAAGCATTTGGATCCACGATAAAGTTATAGGAAATAGAAGCACTATTTGAAATAGGGTTTGGATTTGGGATGCTAGTTATTAATACTTGGAATGAAGCAGTAATTGTAGTATTCGCATTGATGCTACCAATATTGATGCTAGCTGGTGTAACACCTGGCTGAGCAACATTGTTAACTATAACACTGTCTGGCACAAAGGCAGTACCATTCGCAATTGAATCGGATAGTACTACATTGTTCGCCGCAACATTTCCATCGTTTGTAAGAGCAAAGGTATAAGTTAATACATCTCCAACTTCCGCAAATGTTTTATCTACAGATTTTAAAGCATGAAGATTTGCGAGTCTAATTGCTGATGTAACAGAATTAGAATTTGCTGTTTTTGAAGTTGGTGGCAGACTCGGATTTACAGTATATAGATAAGACGCGAAAGCATTATTAATGATAGGGTTTTGGGCGGTAATATTGATGACTGTTACTTGGAAAGAAAGGGTAACAGTAGCTCCGCCAGGAATTGTGCCGATAGGTAAGGCAATGAGAGAATCTACATTTTGCAAAACTCCATTTAGTATTACAGTACCAGGAGTTAATATCGTTCCATTTGGAAGTGGATCTGTTAGTTGCACGTTCGTAGCAGCTGTATTTCCACTGTTTGTAATAAGAATTGTATAACTGATTGTTTCGCCAATTGTAGCAAATTGTTTATTTGTTGATTTTGTTAATGTTAAATTTGCATTGTTAATTTGAGTGGAAACGAGATTAGAAGAAATGTTTTTTGTAGTGGGTGATTGGCTAGGATTGACGGTATATTGATAAGAAGCGCTGGATCCATTAGATACGGTATTTGACACGGGTATTGTGTTTACTACTACTTGAAATGAAACATTTTTTGTTGTACCGGTTGGAATAGATCCTATATTCACACCAGTAGCGGGATTTGCTCCAACTTGTGTCGTGCCATCTATTGTTAAACTGTTGAGAACAAAAGTTGTTCCAGTAGGAATGACATCTGTAAAAATAACGTTATTCGCATTCGTATTCCCTGTACCTATAAAGGAGACGGTGTACGTTAATGTATCACCAATATCTGCAAAATTTTTGTCTACTGCTTTCGTCATTGTTACAGTAGCATTATTCACTTGAGTGGAGACAATATTCGTCGTATCAGTCCCACTTACTGCCGGCTGATTTGGTACAGGAATATATTGATATGTTGTTGTACCACTATTTAATATTGGATTTGTTTGCGGGATAGAAGGAACGAATACTTGAAATGAAACAGTAGTCGTAGAATTAGCAGCAATGGTTCCAATTGATATACCAGTAGCGGGATTTGCGCCAGCTTGAGTAACCCCGTTAACTGTTACACTGCCTGCAATAAAATTAGTCCCGCTTGGAATTGGATCTGTATATATAACGTTCGTTGCAGCGATATTTCCTACATTAGCTAAGGCAATACTGTAAGTTAACGTTTCGCCAATATCGGTAAAGATTTTGTTAACTGATTTTGTGCCATTAATATCTGCGAGGTTAATTTGTGTTCCTGCAGAGTTGCTTGTGGCAAGACCATTAAAAGTCGTTCCTCCGGCAATCGGTGTATATTGAAATGTAATATTAGCAGTGTTAGAGATAGGATTTTGACTTGGAAGAGAAACGACAGTCGCTTGGAAAACTACTGTACGAGAAGAGCCATTATTAATTGTTCCCAGAGATATACCGGCGGCCGGATTTGCGTTTGTTTGTGGTACGTTATCTATCGTTACGCTTCCAGGTATAAAGGAAGTACCGTTAGGGAGAACATCTGTAAAAGTAACGTTATTTGCAGGAAGAAGCCCGGTGTTAGGAACAGTAACTGTATAGGTTAGAATATCTCCAATTGTAGCGACACTTTTATTCACGCTTTTCGTTGCTTGTATGTTAGGCGAGTTTATATTAATTTGTAATCCGACTGTATTTAGCATATATGCATCACCGTTAGTTGTTAAACGGATTGCGGCGGACACTTGAGAATTTGTTAAATAAGGAGAAATATCAATAGAAGTAATGTCCCAGCCCTGTCTCCCAGCAGAGATGTTTGTACTTGTAGAAGCACTTTGATTTCGTGTTCCAAATGTCCCAGTTGTATCTAAATTTCCGGCAGCATTATTCACTTGAGAACCGAAGAAATTATTTACAGCATTATTTGGCCCAGATAAAGCATTTAATGAACTGAAATTTGGTCCGAATAATGCTTGATCCCCAGTTAAATCAGCATCCCCTTCAGTAGAACTTATAAATAATCTCCCGCTTACAGGCCCTCCGGCAGGTGTTAAAAACCCTGAGACAGATACATCTGCACTACCAGTTTCTACAGAAACACGGTTACCAGCTACGTAAATTGTTAAATTTCTTGCGGGTAAGGAACCATTTTGATAAGCGACAATGAGCGTCCATCCAGAAGAATTGATAGCTCCGTTAGAAGCATCCAAAGGATCAACAAGTCCAGGGACAGAGCCGGTTGTATAAGAGCCAGATCCTCCAGCTTGAACGAGGGATGTTACATCTGCGGAACGTGTATAGAATCCAAATGTGACAGATCCAGAAACGAATGTTTGATTAGAAGCTGTAACAGTTGAAGGGGTAATTGAGTATGTTGACACAGGTGTTGTAAAAGAAACAGGGTTCCCTAATACACTCGTAATGTTTTGATCACGAGATAAATAGTTTCCTCCCCAAACAAGTTCTGCGTAAAGAATAGTACTACCAGCAGGGATATTTAAAAGAGCGGTAGAACTATTTTGTGTATAGTTTAATGTTGTACCAGCAGGAAAAGTCGTTACTTGTAAAGCAGTATTCGTAGTTACGAATGCACCAATTGCCCCGATTGTACCAGCACGGTTTTGATTACTAATTTTACTTAAGCCTAAAGTATTACCTGTAATTGCGAGTGCGCCGTTAGTGGTGGTAGAAAATCGATTCGTAATGGGCATGTTGTCACCTCATTTACAATATAGTCTTGGTCAAAATAGGATATGTGTGTGACAAATAAAATGAAACATGTATAAGTTGATTTGATAATAATGATTTAAATGTCTAGATAAGGGGATGAAGTATGCTTGAATTGGAAATTAAGGTGGAGCGTCTTAGGGAAGAACAAATAGGTGATATTGTAACATTATCTTCTTATATTGGGTGGGATTATAACAAAGAAGAAATTGAAACTATTTTTGATTCAGGTATTATATACGGTGTGTGGAATAAGAGAAAGGAACTTATTGCTAGCGCGGCGATTATATTATATGGGGAGAAATTAGCGTCTATCGGAATGGTCATTGTACATCCGGATTATAAGGGAAGTGGGATTGGAAAGGTGATAACGAATGCATGTATTAAGAGCGTATCCGCTCAAATCCCAATTATGCTTATTGCTACGGATGAAGGAAAGCCGTTATATGAAAAACTAGGATTTAGAGCAGTAAGCTATGTTTCTAAATACATATGTAACTCGTACAATGTGAATGATTATTGTGTAGGAAATGAAGATTATATGATGAATTATAAAGAGTGTGATTTAGAAGAAATAATAAAATTAGACGAAAATGCGTTTGGAACAAATAGAAAAGCATTTTTAACGAAAAGAATTATACAAAGTGAACAGTGCGTTGTTGTAAAGGACAACAAACAAAATGTATTAGGATATGGTTTAAGCGTACAAACACCCGAAAATAAAATAATAGGACCAGTCGTTGCGAAAAATGATGCGATGGCAATGAGGATTGTACATGATGTAGCAAGAGAGCATCACGGTAAATTAAGAATTGATGTACCAGAAGGAAAGAAAGGTTTCATGAAAGAATTAGAGATTACTGGTTTTCAAAAGGTTAATACACCACCAATTATGATGAAAAATAGCGATGAATTATTAAAAAGGAGTAATGATCTGTATAGTATTGCAGCACAAATTTTTGGATAAAAAAGAATCCTTCTGAATGAAGGATTCTTTTTATTAATCACGATATTGGTCGTGAGTTGGTTGAAAGAGGTCTTCCTCGATATCTCTCACCATAGAAAAATGATCCACATTATAATGTCCATGTAGAGTTTTATTATGATGACCAATAATTTGCTCTGCAGATAATACGTTAGAATCAGTTGTAGAATGACCGTTTTTAATTAATGTAACATCAAATCCTTGTACAGTTGCTGTTCTAACAGCAGTGTCAATACAATGCTCTGTTTTACATCCACCGATAACGATATGATTAATTTTTTCTTCTTTTAAAAGTTCAAGTAGAGAAGTGCCATAGAATGAGTTTGTTGCTGCTTTATTAATAAGGATTGCAGACTGAGGTACTTTAATTGCATTATGTACTTCAAATCCTTCTCCGCTACCAGAAGCAACATCGATATCTCTTACGAAAATAATAAGGGCACTTGCATCTATCGCTTTCTGCACGGCTGTATTTAGCGTAGATAGTAACTCGGTTTTACGAAAAACTTCTTTTTCTTGTTCATTTCCATCCATTAATTCTTGCTGCGCATCGATAATTAATAGTGCTTGTTTCATCGTGTCTCCCCTTTAATATGAAATAAGTTCCACTATACATATTCATTCATATTGCAAGGAAATCCTCTATTGTCTATGCAGGAGAAGATAGATTTACAAAGTTGTCAAAGAAATTTCATTCTCATAGCGTGTAAAAACATGTATGATAGGAGATGGAGAATTTTTGAGTAGGTGGGAATAACATGCAAACAGTAGAAGATTATCTTTCATTCTTACATACGAAAGGATTTAAATTATCAGAGGAAGCACAAGGATTTATTATGTTCGGACAAGGATATACTGGTGCATCTGATGGAATTGTGAACGCAGCAATAGAAGCGACAATTAAACATCAATTACAGTTTGATGGAAGTTATTTTGTTGCGTTATTAGAACGATTGAAAGAAGAAGAAATTACAGATAAAAAAAGCGCTAAGGCTTTTATGCGGAAGTTACAAGCGTAACTTCATGCAGCCTGCGCTTCTTTTTTTGTTTTGGAAGGTAATTCAACAAAAACCATGCCTAGGAAAATACATAGGCATCCGATAATAGCAGAGACAGAAAGTTGTTCGTTTGCAACGAGAACGCCTGTTAAGGCAGCAAAAACGGGCTCCATTGCGAAAATGATTGCTACTCTCGTTGGAGACGTATGTTTTTGTGCTGATGTTTGAATAAAAAAAGCAATGGATGTCGCAAATAGGGAAGTTAGAAATAGAGCGAATAAAAAGGAAGAATTCGTCCATAGTGCCACTGAAAATATTTTTTCCCAATCTTCAAACAAAAAGGCGCAAATAGAAGAAAACATACCGACAGCTAATACTTGCGACGTGCTTAACAATAAAGGTGATATTTTCTTAGAGAAGAAGCCGTTAACAAGAATATGGGCAGCGAAAGCAACTGCACAACCGAGAACGAGTATATCTCCAATGTTTAATTGAAAAGAATCACCAGCCGTTAATAAGTATAAACCTGCTGTTGCTACAGCAATGCCCATTACGATAAAAATGGTAGCTTTTTGTTTTAAAAAGATAAAAGACAAAATTGGTACCATAACGATACTAAGCCCTGTTAAGAAACCAGCTTTTGAAGAAGTTGTATAAAGTAAGCCAAATGTTTGTAATACATAGCCAACGCATAAAAAGAATCCAACAATTAATCCAGCGAGACTACTCTGTTTTATATCTTGTATTGAAGCTTTTTTTGAGAAAATCATTTGAACGAATAATAAAATAATTCCAGCGAATAAAAAGCGAATACCATTAAAAGTAAATGGACCAACGAAAGACATAGCATTTTGAACGACAACAAACGTAGCTCCCCAAATAAAAGAGACAAATAATAACGCAAGAGGAGCAACCCAATCTTTTTTCACACTCATACCCCCGTTAATTTTGTAAGATAGCTTTTCTAGCTAATTCATCAGCAACTTTATTTTGACTACTTGGAATCCACTTAATAAAAAAGAGATCGAAACTTTTTATGTACTGTAATGCTTCCTCTAATAGTGGTGCAAACATTTTGTTTTTCGCGTATTCTTTTTCGACAGCTCGCTCGACAAGTTGCGAATCTGTACGAAAAGAGACAATGTTATAATTATGCTCCGTGCAATATTTTAATGCCGCAAGTAAAGCGTGGTATTCTGCTTCATGATTGGACATTGTCCCAAGGGGCAATGATAATTGTACAGCTGGTTGCACCCCTTTAATAAACACTCCAGCACCAGAAGGACCAGGATTTCCTTTTGATGCACCATCAATATATACTTCAATCAAAATGAGAAACCTCCCAATTATAAGATGATCCCCTACCTATATGTTTCTTTGAAGTAGGGGATAGAGTAACTTAGCCGATTGTAATACTATAACGACATGTAAATGTTTCATTCGCTTGTAAAGATTGAATTCCTTTTTTTTCCTTGAAATCTTTTGCTGGATTTACTTCATCAGCAATACCGTACCAAGGTTCAATACATAAGAAAGGTGCGTTCTCGCCTGGTGTCCATACGCCAACAAATGGGAAGCCATCAAATTCTACTTTTACAAATTTATTATGTTTATGAGAACGAATAGAGATTTCATCCGTATTCATATTTTCAAAAATAAGTGCATCATTTTTGAATAAATCGTATGTAAGTGGTAATTCATTTGTATTTTCAGCGATTAATTGTTTTTTACTTGAAAGATAAGGTCCTTCTAATACGCTTGTTTCTAAGCGTTCAGAACCATTAAATGATAAATGATAATCTGTAAATGATTCGCCCTCTAATAAGGGGAAGTTAAAACCAGGATGTGCTCCGATTGAGAAGAACATCTCTTTTGAAGTAGGGTTATTTACTTCATATGTTACATGAACGATTTGTCCGTCTAGCTCATAAGAAACGAGTAATTCGAATTCGTATGGGTATTTTTTTATTGTTTCTTCATTACTAGTTACAATATAAGTGATTTTCGTTTCACTTTGTTCTTTTACAGAGAATGTAAGATCACGAGCAAAGCCGTGCTGTGTTAAAGAATATGGTTTACCATCTACGTAGTATGTATTATCTACTAATCGGCCGACAATTGGGAATAAAATTGGTGAGCGGCGCCCCCAATAAATAGAATCGCCTTGCCATAAGTATTCAGTGTTATCTTCTTTTAAGCGAACGCTTTGTAATTCTGCACCTTTGTCAGAAATGGAAACGATCACTTTTTCATTTTGAATTGTTGCTGTCATGAAGTGAAACCTCCTAAATCTTTCATATGTTTTATTATACGTTGTCCAAAAGAAAAAAGGTAGTTAATGATAGGAATCTATTGACGAAAGAGTGTGTATTGCGTAGAATATAATCTTGTTGCTTAAAAAACGAATAACGTGGTTCGAAACCATCCCACGTAAAAAAACTAAGGAGATTTTGTCATGAATATTAGAACATTAGTCGGTAATGGTATTTTAGCGGCATTATATATTGCTGTTTCTATGCTTATTCAGCCATTTGGCTTTACGAATGTACAGTTTCGTATTTCAGAGATGTTTAATCATCTTGTTGTATTTAATAAGAAAGCAATTTACGGAATTGTATTAGGTGTATTTTTAACAAATCTCTTTTTCTCACCAATGATCGCTTACGATTTAGTATTTGGAGTAGGGCAATCTATTCTTGCATTAGTTGCAACGATTATTTCTATGCGATTTATTAAAGGTGTTTGGGCTCGTATGATTTTTAATACAGTTATTTTTACAATTACAATGTTTATGATTGCAATTGAGCTTCATCTTGCATTTGATTTACCATTTATGTTGACTTGGTTAACATGTGCAATCGGTGAATTTGTTGTCATGGCAATAGGTATGCCTGTAATGTACTGGATTAATAAACGAGTACAATTTGAAAGATTTATGCAATAGATGAAAGAGCTATTCCTATAGGGATAGCTCTTTTTGTATGTAATCATATTGAATATAATGCTGTGACTCTTGATACAATATAATAAAATAAAGTGAGGCTTTCATTAGCTGGCTACATATAAGAAGTCTTATATAAGGGGAATCTAGTATGAAATATAAAATTCATTGGTTGTATAAAACAAAGAGCGGATTGCAGACGGAATTAACGACAGATTATATGAACATAGAAGATGTATTGCAATTTGCAGAGGATTTCGAGAAAACAGGAAGAGTGAAAGAACTATCATTTTATGATGAAATGGATGCAGAATGGTCATTAAAGGAAATGAAAAAGCTGAGTAAACAAGTGGAGGAAGAGCCCCAAGAAATACTCGTTTATTTTGATGGCGGTTATGATGTACAGACGAAAGAAGCTGGAGTAGGTATATGTGTATATTATAAAAAAGGAAATACAAAATACCGAATTCGCCGTAATGCATATATAGAAGGTATATATGATAATAATGAAGCGGAATATGCATCATTACTATATGGCATGAATATACTCGAGGAATTCGGAATTAAGTATGAAGCAGTTACACTTCGCGGCGATTCTCAAGTTGTACTGCAGCAATTGGCTGGAGAGTGGCCTTGTTATGATGAGCATTTAAATCATTACTTAGATCAAATTGAACAAAAAGCGAAGCAAATGAAATTAAAACTTGTATGTGAGCCGATATCTAGAAAACAAAATAAAGAAGCGCATCAATTAGCTACGCAAGCATTAGAAGGAACAGTCATTGATAGTCATAAAGAAATAACCGAATAGAGAGGTGCAAAGGTGGATAAAAAGCAACTCATTACAGAGGTAAATGACTTATTAGAAACGTATTGTGAAGGGTGTTTTTTGCGAGAACATAATCGAAAGACAAATAGTAAGTATTACGCTCATTCATTTTGTATACGACAATGTACAGTTGGAGAAACATTGAAAAGGTATGGAGAACAGTTATCATGAAAAAACATCCAGAGAAAATTCTCTGGATGTTTATTAGTGTCTTGCTTCATTTAATTGGTGCTCGCATTTACTTAATTTCTTTTCCTCATTCATTAAAAATGGCTCATCTAAATCTGTCGCAACAGATTTCATAATTTCAAGCTGAGAGCGAGCGGCTTCTACAGCAGTATTCGCATGCTCTAATGTATCTGGATCCATTGAAATTGTCGCTGACCCTACCATTTTTTGTGCTGTTTCTACACGGAATTTCACTTCTTCAAAATCATTTACTTCTGATCCCATTATTACTTCCTCCTTTGTATATTGCGCATTTCACATAGTTTTTGCTCTGTAAAACGGAAATATACAAAGGAATAACAAAGGAGGTTACCAAGTAAGGTAACCTCCTGTTATATGTTGGATTAAAGTTTTACTACGTTAGCAGCTTGAGGTCCGCGGTTTCCTTCAGTAATGTCGAAAGATACTTCTTGACCTTCTTCTAAAGCTTTGTAGCCGTCACCTTGAATAGCAGAGAAATGTACGAATACATCGTCAGCGCCTTCCATTTCGATAAATCCAAAACCTTTTTCGTTGTTAAACCATTTTACTTTTCCTTGCATGTTACAATTCCTCCTAAAAACATTTGCTTTTTTCATTTAGTGAAATTCATTTGAAAGATAATATAAACTAAAAATGCTATAATCTTGAATATTCTGCTAAATGATTAATTTAAATATACACGAATTGGTAGAAATTAGTCAAGTAAGCGGTTTTATTGTTTTGTACTTTCGAATAATTTCCCAACCGAATTTTTAAATAGGTATAGGACAGGCCGAGTATGTAATATTCTTAATTGAATGCTATACATAATGAGGTGAAAGAAAGAATGAATGAGTCTTATTTATTAGATAATGAAGGAATGAGAACGAGAACGGACATACCAAATTGGGTTACAAAAGAATTTCAAAATTTTTCGAGAGTCGTGCTAGAACCAACTTTCCCGTGTTATTTCGGCTTAACAGCTTTGAAAAAGAATGAACTTCGTTATTCATTTCTCTCTCATAATGATTGGAGTCATTTGCCACATACAATGTTATCTTTTTTAGAGTTAATGAAAGAGCGCCCAATTGTAAGAAGAGGATTCTTTCTTTTTGTGGAACCGGAATGTGAGGAACAATCACTAGAATATTATCGTGATTACTTTTGGAAAGTACTACAATATTTACATGAAAACGATGATCAAACATGGCCGAAGCAAATTCCTGAAGACCCAGACCATTACTTATGGGAATTTTCATTTGGTGGTGAACCGATATTCGCATTTGGAAATGCGCCAGCTTATAAACAACGAAAAACTAGGCATTTAGGAAATTCTCTCGTTATTGGATTTCAACCGCGCACCATCTTTGATGGATTAGAAGGGGATCGTCCTAAAGGAGCATATTCAAGACAAACGGTCCGAGATCGAGTTGAAAAGTGGGATCAGCTACCGAAACATCCTAACATTAGTCATTATGGTGATCCAGATCATCGTGAATGGAAACAATACTTCATAGGGGACGATGTAGAGCCGATAAAAGGAAAATGTCCTTTTCTTCATAAGTTAGAAAAGTAAGAGCCATCATCCAGATGGCTCTTTTGCATATTTTGGATAAAAAAGGGTATTTTAGTAGTAAATATTTTGATGAAAGCTAGTCTATTTTTAATCATTACATCATTACTTAATAGTAAAGGAAGTAGAAAGGATAGAGCGATGCTTGGAGCGATTATACAACAAATTGTATTAGGTATTTCATTAGCTGCGCCAGTAGGTCCGATTAATATTGAAATGTTAAAACGAGGAATTGAACGAGGTTTTTGGCATGCATGGGTTGTTGGAATTGGTGGAATGACTGCAGATATTTTGTTTATGCTTCTCATTTATTTCGGTTTATCTTCTGTGTTTATGTATACATATGTACAAGCTTTTATGTATTGCACAGGGTTTTTCTTATTATTTTATTTAGGATTTCAAAGTGTAAAACAAGGAATTTCCCACTCGAGTATGGAATATAAAAAGGAAGAGGTAGGTGGTCTTAAACAATCGTTTATGGCAGGTTTTTTAATTGCGATATCCAATCCATTAAATCTTGTTTTTTGGTTTGGTATATACGGAAGTACACTTAGCTCATTACTTACGAAGGTAACGAAACAAGAAGCCTTTTTGTACAGTCTTTGTATTATCGTTGGCATTATTTTATGGAATTTAAATATTGCTTTTTCTGTCCATTTTGGCAGAACTTTATTAAAGCAAAAAGCACTTGGCTATATAACAGCCGGAGCCGGTATTATTTTAGTAGGATATTCTATCCATTTTGCATACAAAGCTTTACAGTTGTTCACATAAGATTGAAGGGGAGATTTTTATGTATCGAACCACTATTGACGGAAAAGAAATTATTATTACGTTAGCACCAAAGATCCGAAAAGAAATTACTGATAGGAATCCACTATATGAAGCGGTATTTCATAATGCAGCAAGATTACTACAAACAAAGCAACCAACGTTTGCGCTAAATCATGAAATATTTGGGCTCATTATTGGAGAGGTACAAAGAGGAGAAGTAACAGTGTTTGCGGTGGAACATATTATTCCAAAGCAAAATATATTTGGATCGAACAATTTTTTCTCGACAATAGAGCAGCAGGCAAATTTGTAAAGCGAATAGAATAAAATAAAAAATAAAAGAAATAGTCGTAACGATATGTTGCGGCTGTTTTTTTGGAAAAGGGGGAAGGAAGATGAAGAGAGTGAGGAAAGAGTTCTTTTTACAACATGATATCGTTATTATGTATAGTATTTTATTTGTTTTTATCATTATTTTAAAAATGCAATTTTTTACATGGATCGGTATGTTCGCGTGTTTGTTTGGGATTGTTTTTTATACGCTTAACGAATATATGACACATAGGTTTTTATTTCACTTAAAGCCACCTAAAAACGTATTTTTATTAAAAATGTTAAGAAGATTACATTATGATCATCACGTATATCCAGATGATTTAAAACTATTGTTTTTGCCGGTATGGTTTAGTATACCTAGCTTTACTATATATTTACTTATAGCATATGGTATAACAAAAAGTGTTACTATTACACTTTCATTCGGAATTGGAATGATTATTATGCTTCTCGTTTATGAATGGAAACATTATATTGCACATAAGCCAATTCGTCCGTTCACTAAGTTTGGGCGATGGCTCAAAAAACAGCACATATTACACCACTATAAAAATGAAAAGTTTTGGTTTGGTGTTTCAAATCCAGTATTCGATTTCATATTTGGAACGCTTAAAGATGGGAAAGACGTTGAATTAAGCGAAACAGCTCGTAATTTAGAAAAAGAGAAAAAGACAGAAGTAGTGCGATAAGCACTACTTTTTTATTCTGTTTTAATGGGCATCAAATCTTGACTGGTATGAGATTGAAGTACGTAAATTTTATGTTGAAAAAGTATATTAAAAACTTAGGGGAAAATGCCGAAAAATGTCTATCGAAAAATCTTTGCAGGAATGTATGGATTGTCTAAAATGGAAATAAGTTTCTGAATATTTATAAAATTTAGTCTTTAGGTATGCAAGGGGGAATCGTATTTTCAGTAAGAGAGGGGAATGGGAATGAAAAGAGATGATACGTCAGCACGTAAGTTACAAGATGAAGTGAATTATACAGAGGTTGTTCAGTCAGAAGAATTTCAATTGCTATTAAATACGAAAAAGAAGTTTATCGTTCCGATGAGTATTTTCTTTTTAAGCTTTTTTATTGCATTACCTATTTTAACATCGTATTCAAAGGTGCTCAATACACCAGCATTTGGGGATGTTACGTGGGCATGGGTGTTTGCATTTGCGCAATTTATAATGACGTGGTCATTATGTATGATTTATAGCAAAAAAGCAGAATCCTTTGATAAAATCTCACAAAAAATTTTACAAGATATGCAAAAAGGGAGGGGCTAACTTTGAATGTAACCGCTTTTGCATTATTTTTAATTATCGTTCTTGGCACACTCGTCATAACTTATTTTGCATCGAAGAAAACGAAAAATGCGAGTGAGTTTTATACAGCTGGAGGGGGATTAACTGGTTGGCAAAATGGTCTGGCCATTGCGGGAGATTACATGTCTGCTGCGTCTTTTCTTGGTATAGCCGGAGCGATCGCATTAACTGGGTTTGATGGGTTCTTTTATAGTATCGGTTTCTTAGTTGCTTACTTAGTTGTACTATACTTAGTTGCAGAGCCGCTTCGAAATTTAGGGAAGTACACGTTAGCAGATATGATTGCGGCACGTTTTGATGCGAAAAAAGTTCGCGGCGTTGCAGCGCTTAATACGATGACGATTTCGATTTTTTATATGATTGCACAATTAGTTGGGGCTGGTGCACTTATTAAATTATTATTAGGGATCGAATATACGACATCCGTTTTAATCGTTGGTACATTAATGACAGTGTACGTTATTTTTGGCGGAATGACTGCGACGAGTTGGGTACAAATTGTTAAGGCTGTATTACTTATGGCTGGCACATTTATTATTTCTGTTATCGTTTTCTCAAAATTTAATTTTAGTGTGACTGAAATGTTCGCTCAAATGAAAACAGCTACTCCGTTAAAAGATTCGTTTTTAAATCCAGGAGTAAAGTATAAGGATGGTTTTGATACACTGTCTTTAAATTTAGGACTAGTTCTTGGTACTGCCGGATTACCACATATTCTTGTTCGTTTTTTTACAGTACGTGATGCAAAAACAGCACGTCAATCTGTTGTATACGCTACGTGGTTAATTGGCGCATTTTATATTATGACGATTTTTTTAGGGTTTGGGGCAGCAGCATTTGTAGGAAATGAGGCAATTATGAAAGCAAACCCTGCTGGTAATATGGCAGCACCTTTATTAGCTAAAGCGTTAGGTGGAGATTTCTTATTTGCTTTCGTATCAGCAATTGCCTTTGCAACTATTTTAGCTGTAGTGGCAGGCCTTGTATTAACAGCAGCATCAGCATTCGCACATGATTTTTATAATGAAATTATTCGCAAGGGGAAATCAACGGAAAAAGAGCAAGTGTCAATGGCTCGCTATGCGTCTATTGGAGTAGCGGTATTATCCATTATACTAGCGTTATTTGCTCAAACATTGAACGTAGCATTTTTAGTTTCATTAGCATTTGCAGTTGCAGCGAGTGCAAATCTACCAGTTATATTATTCACAATATATTGGAAGCGCTTCAATACAACAGGTGCCATTTCGGGTATGGTCGTTGGTCTTGTATCAGCAATTGTTCTCGTAGCGTTAAGTCCAAATGTCTGGAACCCTGTAGCCGGAAAAGCTATATTTGTTGGGGAAGCGATATTCCCATACACGACACCTGGAATTATTTCAATTCCGCTTGGATTCCTTGCAGCATATTTAGGAACCGTGTTATCTAGTAAGAAAGAAGATGCTGCGAAATTTGATGAGATTCTTGTGAAATCTAATACAGGTCATGGTGTTAGTGATGCGTCTTCCCATTAAAAAGAGAAGGGCTTTTCGATATATAAGAAAAGCTCTTTTTTTCTTGTAAATATTACTGTATTGTAAGTAGGATTTTGTCTTAATTTTGTGGAATGAAAATAAGCAGGGAGAAAATTAAATCATCATGGCACCAGCGCAGCTTTTGTGAAAAATAAGTTGTTATGGAAGGTGGAAGAAATGATGAAAACGAAACAGACTGATGAATTATTAGCAAAAGATGAGCAATATGTTTGGCACGGAATGCGTCCCTTTAGTCCAAATAGTACAATGGTAGGGGCAAAAGCAGAAGGGTGCTGGGTTGAAGATATACAGGGAAAAAGATATTTAGATGGTATGAGTGGTCTTTGGTGTGTGAATAGTGGATATGGAAGAAAAGAACTCGCAGAGGCGGCTTATAAGCAATTACAAACATTATCATACTTTCCGATGTCACAATCGCATGAACCCGCTATAAAGCTTGCAGAAAAATTAAATGAGTGGCTTGGAGGGGAGTATGTTATTTTCTTCTCTAATAGTGGCTCGGAAGCGAACGAAACAGCTTTTAAAATAGCAAGGCAATACTATGCTCAAAAAGGTGAACCACATCGTTATAAATTTATGTCGCGTTACCGCGGGTATCATGGAAATACAATGGCAACGATGGCAGCGACGGGACAAGCACAGCGTAGATATCAATATGAGCCATTTGCTTCAGGTTTTTTACATGTAACGCCGCCAGATTGTTATCGTATGCCCGGAATAGAAACAGAGAACATTTATGATGTAGAATGTGTAAAAGAAGTAGATCGCGTTATGACATGGGAATTAAGTGAAACGATTGCAGCTTTTATTATGGAACCAATTATTACGGGCGGAGGCATTTTAATGCCGCCACAAGACTATATGAAAGCTGTTCATGAAACGTGTCAAAAACACGGTGCCTTGCTCATTAGCGATGAAGTAATTTGCGGTTTTGGACGTACAGGAAAAGCTTTTGGATTTATGAATTATGACGTTAAGCCTGATATTATTACGATGGCAAAAGGGATTACGAGTGCATATTTACCGTTATCAGCGACAGCTGTGAAAAAAGAAATATATGAAGCATTTAAAGGGAAGGGAGAATATGAATTCTTCCGTCATATTAATACATTTGGTGGAAATCCTGCAGCTTGTGCATTAGCGCTTAAAAACTTAGAGATTATGGAAAATGAAAATTTAATTGAGCGATCTGCACAAATGGGCTCGCTTTTATTAGAGCAATTAAAAGAAGAAATTGGAGAGCATCCACTTGTTGGGGATATTAGAGGGAAAGGTTTACTAGTTGGAATTGAACTAGTAAATGATAAAGAGACGAAAGAGCCAATTGATAACGACAAAATTGCAAGTGTTGTAAATGCTTGTAAAGAAAAAGGTTTAATTATCGGACGAAACGGCATGACAACAGCAGGATATAATAACGTCTTAACGTTAGCACCACCGCTTGTTATCTCAGGTGAAGAAATTGCCTTTGTTGTTGGAACGTTGAAGACAGCGATGGAACGTATTTAATGAACGAAGCGAGCCGTAATACGGCTCGCTTTTGTTTATTATGTGAAATATGATAAATTTTCAAAGGGAGGGGAATTTTTATGAAGAAATATGATCCTAGTCAACATTATCACATCGGATATTATGAAGATGGAAATGATTTAGAGGTGACGGCGTACAAAAGAATAAAAGAGCCAGTTTGGGATGCTTATATTCCGCACTTCGAGGCAGACGATTTTTATAAAAAAGTGGAGGAAATGAAGCTAGGTGAATATATAGATGATTACGGCATTATGGTGTATTCATTTCGTAATGATATTGATGATGAAGAAGCACGAATTATTTTTGAAAAATGGTTAAAAACGAATAAAATTGTTTAAAGATAAAACGAAAAAGGAGATTGCTATCTTATAAGATTGCAATCTCCTTTTTTATTAAACTTATTTACTTGCTTTCATTGCTTTATCTTTTGCACCAAAAGTGTATTTTAACATTGGTGGTGTAATCATTGTAGTTAAAATAACGACAATAACGATAGCTGTAAAGTAATCTTGTGCTAGTAGACCTGAAGAAAGTCCTGTTCCTGCGATGATAAGTGCAACTTCACCACGAGAAACCATTCCAGCACCGATAATGGCAGAAGACTTAGCGTCAAATCCAGTCATTCGTGCACCAAATCCACAACCAATTAGTTTCGTTAATACAGCGATTACTGTTAATGCTAGGATGAACCAAATTTGATTGCCAATACCGTCAAATGTAATATTCATACCAATACTAACGAAGAATACTGGAACGAACATAGCGTAAGCGATTGGCTCTACTTTCTTTTCTACTTCATGTTTGTAGTTCGTTTGAGAAATAGCGATACCAGCTGCGAAAGCACCGATAATACCAGCAATTCCTAATAGTTCGCCGAAATATGCGAATGAGAAACAGATGATAAGAGCCGCGCTCACGATAGACTCAGATACGCGTAGTGGTGATAACCAGCGCATGATCGCAGGAACACCCTTCCATCCGATTAAAATAATAGAAGCGAAGAATACAACTTTCTTCAAGATAACCATTGTTAAGTTAACATCGTCTGTACCTAAGAAGCTCATTGCAAATGCTAATAAAATAACAACAAGAATGTCATCAAATACAGCCGCGCCAAGCATAGTTGTACTTTCACGTGTTTTCATCTTTCCTAAATCACGAAGTGTTTGTACGGAAATACTAACACTTGTCGCACATAGAAGTAATCCTAAAAATACAGCATTTCCTTGTTCCATTCCGATAACAAGACCAGAAACGTAACCACCTACGAATGGTAGAATGATACCTCCAAGTGCAACAGCTAAAGAAGAATTACGATTTGCATTTAATTCCTCTAAGTCTGTTTCAAGTCCTGCCATAAACATTAAAAGAATAACACCGACATTACTTAATTGTGTTAGAAGCTCTGAATTTTCAATCCAACCTAATATAGCTGGACCGATAACGATACCGACAATTAATTTACCGAGTACAGAAGGTTGACCTAGTCTAACACTAAGGTCACCAGCAAGCTTTGTACTTAATAAAATAAGTGCAATTTGAAAGAAAAATTCGAAATCCATCGGATCCTCTCCTCATCATTTTTATTTTTATCATACGATTTCTCGGAATTTGCCTAATGAAAATATGTAAAACCCATTAAACAAAGGGTCTGATTACAGGTTCTTTTGAACTCGTAATTTGAACCTGTAATTAATATATAATAAAATGTATGAAAAATCAATGAAAAAATAGCAGATTTTCATGATAGGATTCGATTTAGGTATGGAGGGGATCACTATATAATAGGAAGAAATAAGGCTACATTTTTTATGAATGGGAGAAGGGTATATGTTATTAAATAAACGTTTTACAATTGGAGAAATGGCAAAAATGCAAAATATAGCGGAATCTACTTTACGCTATTATGATGAAAAGGGGATTTTTCATCCGTCCATTGTGGACCCGAAAACAAATTATCGCTACTATACAATCGATCAATTTTCACTATTAGATACGATTAAATTTTTACGCCAATTAAATATTCCATTAAAGGAAATTAAGAAATATATTGATGAAAGAAATCCAGCATACGCACTCAATTTACTGGAAAAACAACAAGAAATGATGTTGAAAAAACAAAGAGAAATTGAGTATGCTTTGGCGAAAATGGAGCATAGAATTCATTTAATTAAGGAAGCAACAAAAGTAAAAGCTGAACAAATGGTAATTAAAGAGATTCCGCAGCGAAAGATAACAGCAATTGCGGTTGCCCCGAATACGACGGATGATATGTTTGAGTACTATATTCATTCGTTGCAAAAAAATATGAGACAAATGGATGATAGCTTATTTTCTGGAGATATCGGTGTAACAGTTGCAAAAAAAGGATTAATGCAAAATGAGTTTCAAGCATATAGCAGTGTTTTTATTCTTTTGGATTACATGCCTTTTCAAATACATAGTTCAGATGAAATTAAAGAAGGCATATTTGCTTGTGTATATCACCATGGTCCATATGAAGAAACTGATGAAACATATAAGAAGTTAATGGAATATATTGATCAAGAAGGGTACGAAGTAAGTGGAGATGCGATTGAGATTGCATTAATTGATTGGTCTGTAACAGACAATCCAGAGGAACAAGTAACAGAAATTCAAATTCCTATAATGAAAAAAAGCAATAAGATGTAGGACTCGTATCATTACAAATTGGCATCAAACACGATAATTAAGTTACCTATTTTTTAATTCTCTATTGACCTTCAAGTAACTTGAAGGTTTAAACTATGAACAGAGCATTGAAAAAGGAGCATTTATATGATGGAAACAACAGAAAAATTAAGAGGAAAACCGATAAAAAGTTTATTTATTTCTTATTTAATACCAGCTGTTCTTGGAATGGTATTAATGTCAGTTAATATTGTGATTGATGCGGTTATGATTAGTCGGGGAGTTGGAGCGAACGGATTAGCAGGAGTAAACGTGGCTATTCCAGCGTTTTCAATTTTCTTCTCTATTTCATTATGGATTGGAATGGGCGGAGCAACGTTATATTCCATTGCACTAGGTGAAAATAAATTAGATAGAGCAAGGTCTATTTTTACTCAATCCATGACGGTAGCAGTAATTATCGTAGGTGTTTTAGCAGCGATTTGCTTATGGAGAATAGAAGATTTAGCATACTTATTTGGTGCAAACGAAGTGATTTTACCGTATGCGTTAGACTATTTACATGTGTTATTAACATTTGGAATGATATACGTTTTAGAAAATATTTTAAGTACATTTATACGAAATGACGGAAATCCTAATTTAGCAATGGCAGGTCTAGTTGTAACGGCTGTATTAAATATAGTGTTTGACTATATCTTTATTTTCATCTTTGGATGGGGCGTAACAGGTGCTGCTTCAGCGACTATTCTTTCAGCAGCGATCGGTTTCCTTGTATTATTAACGCACTTCTTTAGAAAAAGTAGTATTTTAAAGTGGACGAAATTCCATTTTGAATGGGATACAGTTAAACAAATTATGATAATCGGTTTCCCGAGCTTTACAGCAGAAAGTACAGTAGCGATTGTAACGATTGGTTTTAATATCGCATTCGTTCAATATGCTGGAGAAGTAGGAGTCGCTTCTTATGCGATGGTAAATAGTATTCATGCGATGACATTACTATTATTCTTCGGTGTTGGAGCAGCATTACAACCAATCGCTAGTTTCCATTATGGCGCAAATTTATCAGAGAGATTGCGCGAAGGATTAAAGTTCGCTGTAAAAATTGCGGTAGTACTCGGTGGTATTGCAATAATTGTCGGATTATTCTTCGGGAAATATATTATTGGTCTATTTGATGTCCAATCTCCAGAGTTGTTGGAGTTAACATTAACGGGTATTAGCTTGTTCTTTATCCAATATGTATTTTTAGGCTATAACATTGTGTATGGAGAGTACTTCCAATCCGTGCGACAAACGAGAAAATCAGTGCTGATTATAATGAGCCGAGGGTTACTATTTATTATTCCGTTATTATGGATTATGCCAAAATTATTTGGGATAAATGGAATTTGGCTCGTTATGCCAGTAGCTGAAGTATTGACAGCGATTATCGTATTTACGATGAATCGTATGAAGCATCCTGTTCCTTTAAATATGGCGGGAGAGAAAGAAGCGATATAATGAAGAAAGTCCCCTTGAGCAAGTAAGGGGACTTTTTTTATGCTTTTAAACTAATCGCAAAAGATCCATCTGTTTCTTGAACAGATGCGAAAGCAACGCTTTTAATATTAGTGATGCCCTTTTCTTTTAATTCTTTATATAACCATTCTTCGTCCTTATGAATTAACTTTAAGTTATCGTATTGAATTTGCGAATCAACGATAAGGGCAATTGGTAATCCGGCATACGTAACATCTATGTTCAAATCTTTTGGAGTTAATGGTACAAGCTCACGCTTAGGTAAAATACTAATGGCTCCATTCGCTTCTAAAATAGCGTATTCAATTTCATGAACACTGGGGTATCCTGCGACGCGAAGGTTAGAAAGTAGTTCAGCAATTGGATATCTACTTTTTTGTAAGTTCTCAAAAATAATGTCACCATGTTTAATTAAAATGATAGGATGTCCGAGAATGAAACGATTTAGTTTGTTTAGTAAGCTTAATTTTGTAAGAAGCAAATGCAAACATGTAATAACGACCATACCGAGAAAGGCTTGCAAAGCACCAGAGACTGGTATGGCCTGAAAAGCTAAATAAGATAAAAAGATAATAGCACCAAAATCATGAGGAGTTAGTTGGGCTAAAGCTGATTTACCGAGCATCTTAAGTGATAGTAAAAATAAGATAAAAAAGAACGATACGTTACATAAAAAGAGAAGCAATAGAGACACTCCTTCGTGCAAAGTTGTACTTACTTTTCCCGAAAGGAATATAAATATTACTTCCCAGAGGATAAATTAGGGTGAACTGGAATTTGTCTGTATACAAACAAATAAATGGATATTATCATGAAAGAAGCAAAGAACTTAGGAGAATATGGATATGAAAAAGAAGAAAATAATTAAGTATATGATAAGAATTATAATGGTTTGCGCCGTTTATGCGGGATTTTTACAATATAACATTTATAAGCATGGGCAAATGAATGCCACCTACGATGCGGATTATATAATTGTATTAGGATCGAAAGTCAACGGAACGAAACCATCATACTCATTGCAATATCGTATTGATAAAGCAGCTGAGTATTTACAATCACATGAGAAAACAATTGCTATAGTATCTGGAGGGAAAGGAAAAGGGGAAGATATTTCAGAAGCATTAGCAATGAAAAATGGATTAATGAAACTAAAAATTGCAGAAGACCGCATTATAATGGAAGATAAATCAACGAGTACAGATGAGAATATTAAATTCTCAAAACCGTTAATTCCGAGCGATATGAAAAAAGGAATGATCGTAACAAACGATTTCCATATGTTTAGAGCGAAAAAAATAGCAGCAAAACAAGGATTACAATTAGAAGGTCTTCCGGCCGAAACACCGAAGCGAATTGTCATTCCATCGAATATACGAGAGTATTTAGCTATTACGCAATATTGGTTTATGAATCG
Source organism: Bolla brennus (assembly GCA_018250355.1). Taxonomy (NCBI): domain Eukaryota; kingdom Metazoa; phylum Arthropoda; class Insecta; order Lepidoptera; family Hesperiidae; genus Bolla; species Bolla brennus. Next base: position 96,434 of record DWRB01000007.1, on the reverse strand, counting down.
AATATAGAGAAAGTAATCCCGCCTGGAAATCTAGGCGGGATTATTTTTGATGGAAATCTTACAAATATGTCATGTTTGTGAAAGGTAAAGCGATAGTTTCTATAATGGATTACTGACATAATGAAGATAACAAAAACAATAGAGGTGAATCGGATGAAAGGAAATAATATATTATCTTCACTATGTTACTTTAGTATCTTTTTTGCACCATTTTTACTGCCAATTATCGTGTACTTCGTTGCGGAGGATGAAGTGAAATACCACGCGAAAAAAGCATTTTGGTCACATATTTTCCCGTATGCGATTTTATTTGGTGGCTTAGCAGTATCTGGCATATATGGTTTAAGCTTCAACCAATCTGATGGCGCTGGAATTGGCATGATGATCACATATGCGGTGTTCATTCTTGTAGGGATTTATTACTTCATTTGGAATATCGTAAAAGGTATTAAAGTTTTGAAAACAGCGTAATAAAATAAGGAATAATTCGATGTAAGTTTGTCGTTATTTGTTGGTAAGTCGATAACTCTTGTCGAATCGTCGATATAATTTCATTTACCGTACTTATAGACGTTTTAAAAAGAGCAATTCAAAAAGAATTGCTCTTTTTGTGCTTATAAGTTGTGAATATTGAAAAAGATATGTTAATTTTTCATTATGAAGAGAAAAAAGGAGTGGTTTTTATGAATGAGATCATACATAAAATGGAGCAACACGTTTCAGTTCGTAAATATAAAGAAGAATCAATTCCGAAAGATGTAGTAGAAAGAATGGTGCAAGCTGCGCAGCATGCCGCGTCCTCACATTTTGTACAGGCCTATTCTGTTATATATGTAACAGATCAAGACCTAAAGGATAAACTAGCAGAGTTATCCGGAAATCGTCACGTGAAAGACTGCGCAGCATTCTTTGTTTGTTGTGCAGATTTAAAACGACTTGAAATGGCATGTGAACAGCATGGTACAGAGATCAAACATGAAGGAGTAGAAGACTTTATCGTTGCGACGGTAGATGCTTCATTGTTCGCACAAAACTTAGCGTTAGCAGCAGAATCGTTAGGATACGGTATTTGTTATATTGGTGGTATTCGTAATAATCCTAGAGAAGTGAGTGAATTGCTTCATTTACCGGATAAAGTATATCCTGTATTCGGAATGACAGTAGGAGTACCAGATGAAGATCATGGAGTGAAACCACGTTTACCAGTAGCAGCTATCCTTCATGAAAATGGGTATGATGAAAAGAAATATGATGAATTATTAAACGAATACGATGAAACGATGAGTTCGTATTACAAAGAAAGATCAGCAAACAAGAAAAATGTGACATGGACGGAATCAATGAGTTCGTTTATGTCCAAAGAGAAAAGAATGCATATGAAAGAGTTTTTAAGTGAAAAAGGATTTAATAAGAAGTGAGTAAAAAGGCAGACCTGCATGCAGGTTTGCCTTTTTACCGTTTAAATCTATGTGTTTTTGTACAATCTAAAGCATCTATAATCTTGAAAAACTTACTTATAACAAATGTAAACTTTCAATAAGAAGATACATCCCCGTACAACTCAAAAGGATATATGTAAATATTTTGAAAACCAGTTGATTAAGCCATTTGAAAATAATTTGACCTATATACAAACCTAGAAATACGATTGGAATAGCATAAAAACTTGATTTCCAAATTGTTTTGTTTGTGCCAGTAAAGAGTATTTGAGTTAGTAGACTAATGAAATATATAAATAGATAAAAAGCTAAAGTGGTTGCTCTCAATTTCTCTTTTTTCGTATCCGTTCCTGTAAAGTAAAGCAACAGAGGTGGTCCTGGCATACCGATACTTGTCGTTAAAAGACCAGATAATCCGCCAACTATGAAATCTCTAGATTTTGTTGATTGAATCTTAAAGTTGCATATTAGCATCAACGTTAATAGTAAGAGCAGGACGCTAATTGCTAATTTAAATGTGTTGATGTTAATGGAAGTGAAAATGATAATACCAAAAGGAACACCAATTATACTTCCGAAAATTAATCTTTTCAGTAGAATAAAATCAATGTCCATTCTTATTTTCCAGATGAGTGATATGGAAATAATTAATGATAAAATGATATTTATTTGTATAGCTTCTTGTGGTAGAAATAACATGAGTAAGAAAGGTGTTGCCATAATAGAAAAGCCAAAACCTGTACTCGTTTGTAAAATAGAAGCTACTAATATAATACATATGAAAATGAATATAATCTCCAAAATAGCCCTCCTACATAATCAGATCCAATACATATTTTAACATAAAGTGAAACTTAAATCAGTGGGGGCTTACTGTCCTTTAAAACGGGAAAAAGGCGGCTAAATAGCCGCTTTTTATGTTGCATTTAATATTCCAATGATGATCCTGTAGCCTTAAAATATTTTTCTCGTGAAGGCGTCATTACCCGGATTGCTAATAAACAGGAAAGGAAAAGAATGAGTAACGAGCTACTGATTACAGTAATTTGAACGGAAAGAAATTGAGCAGACGCTCCAATTGCTAAAATGAAAAAGATTTGGATGAAATTTTTTATGGAATCAAACACGCTATCAATACGTCCTATCATATGAAACGGGATGTTATTTTGATAAAATGTGATAAAGCCAGTACCAGCAAATGATGAAGAAATGCCAAGTAAAATGAAACCGCCTGCCGCGACTATAAATGAATTTGAAAAGGCGAATATTACATAACCTATTGCTGTGAATATCGTACCGAATCCGATACAATGTTGAATCGGTAATCGTTTAGCAAAGAGAGAAACAAGAAATGAACCGAAAATATATGCAGCACCAGTTATACTAACAAGCATGCTATATTCCATGTAGGATAAAAACAGTACTTGTTTTGTGAATACAACTTCTTGTGAATCGAGCGCCATAGAAACAAGCATAGTAGCTTGAAATAAAACGAATATGAGAATGATGTAAGTTTCCGTTCGAGCGAATGAAAAAACTTGTTTCAAATCACTTCGTAATGTTTGTACGAAAGTATTTGCAACTTCATCGTTTTGCTTTGTTTGTAATGTAATGTTTGGCAAGAAATAAATGAGAATAGTAGAAAGTAGAAAGGAAAGTGAGTTGCAGTAAATAACAAAGGATGCTGAGTACGTGGTGAGAAGTATTCCAGCAAGGGCTGGACCGATAATAAAAGCCCCGCTTGTACAAAAGTTATTCCAAGCGTTGAATTGAGCGCGTTCTTCAGCTCGTATGAGCATTGTTCTATAAGAAAATGATGCTGGATCGAAAAATGATGTAGCGATGCGAGTTAAAAAGATAAAAATATAAATGGCCCAAATAGAATCAAATAGTGGAATACAGCCAATGAGAGCTGCCCGAATTATATCTGTGATGAGCATAATGGACCGTTTGTTTAATCGATCTACTATGCTACCAGACCATATTTTTGTAACAACGGTCGCAATTGGACCAACAATCCATAATCCTGCTACAGCAGCAGGGGAGTTTGTGCTATTTAACACCATTACGTTTAGGGCGATGAGATACATAAAATCACCTAAACGAGAAATTCCTGTTCCCGACAATAATAATAATTTATTTTTCATAAGCAGCTGGACCTTTCTTTCATTGTTTTTTAATCTTGCAGGAAATAGCGTATTCCTCTTCGGAGTTTGATTGACGAGCGGTTTTGTTTTCCCAGCGTAATAAAACTTGTGAAACTTCCCACGTAAGCTGTTGTAATTCCTCTGGAGTTAAAAATAAATGAGATACAATATGACTACCTGTATTCGTTCCTTCTGTGCCGCTTTCTTCAATATAGAAATGAGCAGATTTTGCCTTGTAATATTTTTCAATAATTCCTCGTTTTTCTTTCGTGTCTACTAATTCAAGTAACCCTCCATCATATAAAATTTGAACGTGATAATGTACGCTACCAGCAGATTTATTTAGTTTAGTAGCTACTTGCTTTGCAGTGAGTGCTTCGTCTTTTAAAAGGTGAAGAATTTGAATGCGAGTTGCGTTAGAAATGAGCTTCTGTTGCTCAGCTGAAATAGTAAGTCTATCGTCAAACATTATGACATCTCCTTTCTTATAATCTAAATTTATTGTACATTCTAAAAAAATAGAACGTAAGGAAAATAAATCGCCTTTTTCCTTTATATTTCGACATAAATAAAAATAGCATGTATATAAACATGCTATTAAGTGATAGTGGATTCTTCACTCAGTTTCCCGCGATAAAATAGGTAAAGCCATATGAAACTAACCAAAATACAGCAGATAGCTAACAAGGTACCAATAACTTGCGGAGAAAGAATTTCTAAAAGCGCTCCTGTAAAAAACATAGATAACTGAATAAGAGATCCGTAAATGGAATAATGGAGTGAAAAAACTTTACCCATCATATTTTCCTTCGTGTAAGTTTGAAGTAATGTCGTATCAAGTGGAACGATGATTCCTCCTGCTATGCGCATACAGAGCAATGTAATAATACCGACAATAAGCTGATCGGATAAAATGAATCCAAGAAAGAAAATTCCTTGTAGGAAGTAGGCCCAGCCAAATGCTTTTTTCATTCTTTCTTTATTATGAGACGTATAAAGATTAACGAGGAGACTTCCCATTATAAGCCCAGCCCCTTGAACCGTATATAACATTCCGATATTCGTGTGAAAAATTTTTTCGGCATAGATCGTTAGAAGTAGCTGATAAGCACCTCCAATAATGCCCCATGAAATGCCGACAAGAATTAAGGTTAAAATGATTTTTGTTTGTAATATGTATGTATAACCATCTTTTATATCAGTAAAAAATGCTTTTTTCTTATTACAAGTATCATGAGAAGGGACGTTCATATTATACATAAAATAGGCTGAAATAAAGTATGACAGGCAATTTACTAAAAAAGCGAACTCAATATGTAAAGATTGTGCAAGGATTCCGCCTAAAGAAGCCCCTATAATAGACATAAAACCATTCATTATACTAGAAAGAGAGTTAGCAGTTACGAAATGATCTTGGTGTACGATATTTTTTAACGCTGCTTGTTTAGCTGGCTCAAATAAACAAGAAAGTACAGCTAAACATATATTAGAAATGAAAATAATCTCAATTTTATATAGTGCAAATAAGTAAGTGAGGACGATCATGCCTCGTAAAATATCGGTAAAAATCAGAATCCTCTTTTTAGAAAAACGATCTACAAAGCCGCCTATGAAAGGACTAAGTAGAAGTTGAGGTAAACCTTTGCTTATAAAAGTTAGTGCAATCATAAACGGAGATTCCGTTATGCTATAGACGAATGTTACTAAAGCCACAGTATGAAACCAATCTCCAAGTACACTTAACATTTGCCCGTAAAATAGTTTTTTGAAGTTATTATTTATTTTAAGAAGTGCGGAATAAGAAACTGACATAACAAGATTAATTTTTATGTAATGATGATTGAACTTGTTTTTTCCACTCACTTACATACACTTTTTCCGCTGTAGGAAGCTCAACAGGTAATTGTGCAATCAATTCTAGACTATTTCCGTCAGGATCGTTAAAATATACGGCGGCATGCGCTAATTCTGGAAAAACAATTGGTTCAATTGGTTCCATTCCGAAATCTTTTCGTGCTGAAATGCCTTTTTGATTTAGCCAATGAATCGCATTTTCTAAATCATGTAAGCTTACTTGAAAGGCGATGTGTCGTAAAGAGGGATGATAATTAACTTTGTATTCTTTGCCTTCCCAAAGGCCGATCCAACTTTCATTTTCTTTAATCCAAAAGAAAGCAATATCATCTCCTGTTTTATATAATTTCAGTCCAAGTGATTCATAAAAAGGTATAGATATCTCTAGGTTGCGGACAGGTAAATGTGCTTCGTAAAGACCTTTAATCATTGTAATCCTCCTTAGTAAAGTATTTCTTAATTTCATCGTAAACGTTTTGTAATCAGTTGAAATCGCAAAAAAGAGGGATATCACTTCATACGAAAGTATGAAAAAACAGCTCAAATATGAGCTGTTTTCGTATAGTTTTTCGTTCATTTGTTAAGGATAGGATATATTAGTATCCGTATCCGCCGCCACCCCAGCAGCTACATCCGATGATGATTAGAAGGATGAATAGTACGATAAGCAAAGCAAATCCACCGCCGAAACCAGCGCAACTTCCACCATAGCTCATATGTTTTCCTCCTTTTGAGTAAGTTAATCTATATAATTCATGGACTACTATATACAGTATGTTTTTTGTATGGAAAAGGAGCCAGTCTCTTTTGTAATTAGACAAACGCCTGTATGGTCATTTTGATTGTATATTGAGCTAGGGATATGTGAAGAAATCGTTATATATTTTGCGATTTCTTCATAAAAAAATATAAAAATTGTAAAAAAAACCATTTTTATATTTTTTTATGAGAGGATTTGTACTATAATTTTACAAGTAATATTATGGGAAAAGGGAGTTTTAGTAAAGAGATGGAGATGGGAAAATTACACAATAAAATAGAAAACAAAAAGAAAGAGCTAATTCAACTTGTTGCTAGACATGGATTGGAACATGATAAAGTTTTGTTATTTAGCCGAGATTTAGATATACTTATTAATAAGTTTATGAATGTAAAAGATAAAGCACATAAATAATTTGTAGTTTTTTATATTAAGATATTTTGCGGAAAAGGAGAGAAAAATATTTGGAACATTTACAAGAAGAGCTATATAAACAAATAAAAAAAGAAAAAGGTATTGTTACAGTTTTTTTAAAGAGTGGCGTTAGAATAGTAGGAGAAATTGTTGCGATAGACAAATTTACCGTTTTAATGTTAGTTGATGGAAAACAACAACTGATTTACAAGCAGGCTGTATCAACGATAATGAAATAAGACACTCAAATTGAGTGTCTTTTCATTATCGTTTGCAAGCTTCCACGTCAATGCCAGCAGCTAGTAATTTCTTTTCACCATCTTGTTCAATCATTTTTTGTAATTTAGATAGGAAAGAATCAAAGTTTGTATGCTTTGCTACTTGGAATGTCATTTTATGCTCAATTGGTAGCCACGTATCAATATCAGCTTCGTTATGCTGAATTTTCACCTCAAGCTTATCAAGTGCGTTAGCTACTTTTGCTTCGTACGTTTCTTTCGCTTCAAACTCCATCCATAAATCATATAATTCCTCACCGAGAGAACCTTTTAATGTTCGTTTAATATTTAAAATGGCTTCTTGCTCATTTGTTTGTTTTTGTAATTGTAATTCATGACTATTCATTGTATCAAAAGCAGGAATATCACCAGCTTCTGCTTCGACTAGGTCGTGAATGATAACCATTTTAAGTAATTTTTCAATATTTACTTTTTGATCTAAATAAGGCTCAACTAAAATGGCCATTAGAGACATGCGCCACGTATGTTCAGCAACGCTTTCTTGACGTCCGTTAGAAAGCCAGCTATGTCGCATTTCATATTTTAGTTTTTCTGCTAGTGCAATGACTTGTAAAATGTTATGTTCCATCGTAATCCTCCTCATATTTCCATACTATAATTCTAATATGGAAATGAAATGTGTCAATTCTATGAGTATATTGCGATAAACAGATGATAAGCGTATAATACTTATTATATGTGAAAACGCATTATTAAAATAAAAAAATGTTTTATAAAAATGAAAAGGAAAGGGCAGGAATATGGGAGACGAAAATCAAGGATTTGCTAGACCACAAAGAAGAAAAAGGAAGTTTGACATTTCTAGCCCAGTCGGCATTATAGTAGGTTTTGCTATAGTGATAGCGGCAATTATGATTGGCGGCGGCGGAATAAAAGCTTTTAAAAACTTTTTAGATGTTTCATCTATTTTAATTGTCATAGGGGGAACTACAGCGACAATTGTTGTGGCATATCGATTTGGAGAAATAAAAAAATATACGAAAAGCATCTTTACTGTTTTACATAGAAAAGAAGAAAATTTAGAACAGTTAACGGATTTATTTGTTGATTTTTCGAAAAAGTCTAAAAAACACGGCCTGCTTTCTTTAGAAGTTGATGGAGAGCAAGTAGACAATCCTTTTATTCAAAAAGGAATTCGATTAATGTTAAGTGGTTACGATGAAGATGAATTAAAAGAAGTGTTAATGAAAGATGTTGAAACGGAAGTGTATGAGTTAAGAAAAGGGGCAGCATTATTAGATAAAATTGGCGATTTTGCTCCAGCTTGGGGCATGATAGGGACTTTAATCGGTCTTATCATTATGCTTCAAAACTTGCAAGACACATCGCAAATTGGTACAGGGATGGCAGTTGCGATGTTAACGACATTGTATGGGTCAGTACTTGCAAATATGATTGCAATCCCTCTTGCTGAAAAAGTGTATCGTGGTATTGAAGATTTATATACAGAGAAGAAGTTTGTTATTGAAGCGATTTCAGAATTATATCGCGGTCAAATTCCTTCTAAATTAAAGTTGAAACTCGATACATATGTATACGAAACAAAGATAAAAAAAGTAAAACGAGCAGCCTAATATTTCAAGGAGTGGTATGGTTATGATGCAACGACCGCAAAAGGGATCGCCTCGTTGGATGACGACTTTTACAGATTTAACGATGTTATTATTAACTTTCTTTGTATTACTAGTTGCTACATCAAAGCAGGATGCAGTAAAATTGTCAAAGATGCTTGAAAAGTTTAGTGACGTGGAGCAAGTAGATGCAAAAGTAATGGGAAATACAATACCAGATATTTCACATGAAAAAAATGATGAAAAAATGGTCTCTAAAAAGAGAATGGACGAATTATATAAAAAGTTAAAAGCATATGTAGATAATAACGGTATTAGTCAAGTGAATGTATATCGAGAGGATACGGGAGTAAGCGTCGTTATAGTAGATAATTTAATATTTGATACGGGTGACGCGAACGTTAAACCGGAAGCGAAAGAGATAATAAGTCAATTAGTTGGGTTTTTCCAATCAGTACCAAATCCGATTGTTGTTGAAGGGCATACAGATAGTAGACCTATTCATAATGACAAATTCCCTTCTAACTGGGAGCTGTCTTCAGCAAGAGCAGCAAATATGATTCACCACTTAATCGAAGTGTATAATGTGGATGATAAAAGGCTAGCTGCGGTAGGATATGCAGACACAAAGCCAGTTGTACCAAATGATTCACCGCAAAATTGGGAGAAAAACCGTCGCGTTGTCATTTACATAAAAGAATAGTATATTATCATTTTAATAATAAAATAATGAAAATACGAAAATTCTTTTAAAAAAATATTAAATTTTATCATTTTATTTTGTATAATGAGTGAGAATGATAAGGTGAAATATTAAGATATATTTATACATAGAAGGAGAGAATTAAAAAGAATGGCACATAAAATTTTAGTTGTAGACGATGCGATGTTCATGCGAACGATGATTAAAAACTTATTAAAAAGTAATTCTGAATTTGAAATTATTGGTGAAGCAGAGAATGGAGTAGAAGCAATTCAGAAGTTTAAAGAACTTCAACCGGATATTGTAACATTAGATATTACTATGCCAGAAATGGACGGACTTGAAGCGTTAAAAGAAATTATTAAAATTGATTCAAGTGCAAAAGTTGTTATTTGTTCTGCAATGGGACAACAAGGTATGGTATTAGATGCAATTAAGGGTGGAGCAAAAGACTTTATTGTAAAGCCGTTCCAAGCGGATCGAGTAATTGAAGCTTTAACAAAAGTAGCAAACAGCTAATATAGAAGGGGTGCCACAAGGAATCTAAACATTGATAGCGGATATGCGTGTGGCCCCCTTTTTTCTTGCTTTAAAACACTAAATTGTTATACATAAATGAAATGTTTGTTAGACAGGTAGGGGATGAAAATGCAAACAGATCTATTAAATATATTTTTTGAGGAATCAGAAGAACATTTACAATCGCTAAATGAAAATGTGCTAACTTTAGAACAAAATCCCACTGATATGGATGTTGTGGGAGAAATATTCCGCTCAGCCCATACATTTAAAGGTATGTCAGCGAGTATGGAATTTACGGAAATGGCGGATTTAACGCATAAAATGGAAAACGTTTTAGATGAAATTCGTCATGGGAATATAGTTGTAAATGCAGAGATTATTGATGTGATTTTTGAGTGCATTGATAATTTAGAGAAGATGGTTGCAGATGTGCAACAAGGCGGAATGGGCAATATTGATGTAATTACAACTAAGCAGAAATTAGAAGCATTATTGAATGGCAATGTAGAAACTCCTGCGGAATATATTGAGCAAGAACCTATAAATAATGATGATGCAGTTTCGCATGAAGTGCATATAACTGTTGAGCAACATGCTATTTTAAAAGCAGTACGTGCCATTATGTGTATTGAAGCACTGCAAAATATAGGTAATGTACAAAAAACAGTTCCAAGTATTGAAGAAATTGAAGCAGATGCTTTCGGTTTTGAGTTCACAGTATTTATGGATACTGATCAAAGTGAAGAAGAATTAAAACAAGTAGTGCTTCATGTTTCTGAAATTGAGAAAGTAGAAGTGAAGCAAGGACATACATTAAAAGAAGTAGTCTCGAAAGAATTGGGTACACAAGAAGCTATGCAGGAAGGTTTACAAGTGGCTACTCATGTGGAATCAACTAAAGAAGTATCGAAGCAAGCTGCTAATGCTACACCTGCTAAAAGCGCTGCAAAAACGAAAAATGGTAAAGTGGAAAATCGTTCCATACGTGTTCAATTGGAAAAAATTGAAAGATTAATGAACATGTTTGAAGAAAGTGTAATTGAGCGTGGTCGTATAGATGAATTGGCACAAGCAATTCAAAACAAGGAATTAATTGAGCATTTAAATCGATTAGGCGATATTTCAAAAGATATTCAAAATGTACTACTAAACATGCGTATGGTACCGATAGAAACTGTTTTCAATCGTTTCCCGCGTATGGTACGTATGTTAGCGAAAGATTTAGGGAAGAAAATCGATTTACAAATTACAGGTGAAGACACCGAAGTTGATAAAATTGTTATTGATGAAATCGGTGATCCACTCGTCCATTTAATTCGTAATGCAATTGATCACGGTGTTGAAACTGTTGAACAACGTCGTGATGCAGGGAAAAATGAGACAGGTACGATTAAATTAGAAGCGTTTCATAGTGGAAATCATGTCGTTATTCAAATTACGGATGATGGAAATGGAATTCATAAAGGGAAAGTATTAGAAAAAGCGATTAAAAATGGTGTTGTAACAGAATCTGAGGCAAATAAATTAACGGACCGTGAAGTATTTGATTTGATCTTCCAACCAGGATTTAGTACAGCTGAAGTTGTATCCGACCTTTCTGGGCGTGGCGTTGGATTAGATGTAGTGAAACATACAATCCATAGTTTAGGTGGACATTTAATTATTGATTCTGAAGAAGGAAAAGGTAGTACATTTAGAATTGAACTGCCATTAACGTTGTCCATTATTCAATCTATGCTTGTTCAAACGAATGATAAACGTTATGCTTTCCCTCTTGGCAATATTGTTGAAGCAATTCGGATTAAAAAAGAAGACATCCAATCCTTACAAGGAAAAGATGTGTTAAATTACCGTAATCAAATTATTGAAGTGAAGCATTTAAGTACTGTATTTGGTGAGAAAACAGTAGATGAGGCGTTTGCGTCATATGATGGTCAAATGGTTCCTGTGTTAATTGTTCGTAATACACATCGCAGCTATGGACTTATTGTAAACACAATTATCGGTCAAAGAGAAATCGTCTTAAAGTCATTAGGTGACTTCTTTGCAGAGAGTTCTAATTATTTCTCTGGTGCGACAATTCTCGGTGATGGACGAGTGGTCCTCATTTTAAACCCAGAAGGTTTATAATAGGAATGAAGGAAAGCTCCCCACTTGTATACAATTGGGGAGCTTTTTGGTTAATCGTTACGAATCTAAAAATGGGAATAAATACATATTAACGTTTTATATAATAAGTTTGTTAAAATAAAATGAGAGTTTATATCATTTGATAGAAAAACAGAAATGAGGAGGCAGAGAAAATGCCTGAGCAACACACAAAAGGGGATACGAGCACAATTGTGCTAGAAAAAGAAAATGAGCATTTAACGCCTCAAGAATGTGATATTCTTGGCGAAATTGCAAATATATCATTTGGTTCAGCTTCGACTGTATTATCAACAATCTTAAATAGGCAAGTAAGTATTACTGCTCCTCGCATAGAATTGGTAGATTTATATGATTCAAGCGACGTCGAAGTTCCACACGTTGTATTAAACATTCATTTTACAAAAGGATTAGATATGGAAAACCTTCTTGTCCTTAAGCAAGATGTTGCATTATCCATTGCTGATTTAATGATGATGGGAACAGGTGAAGTGGAAGACGGAAAAGAACTTGGTGAATTAGAGCTAAGTGCTGTACAAGAAGCGATGAATCAAATGATGGGGTTCGCAGCTACATCTATGTCAGAATTCTTTCAAGATACAGTAGATATGTCTCCGCCCACAATTAAAGTTGTAAAGTTATCAGAAGAAATGGAGAAAATTTCTGAGATTGATGGGAATCAAACGATTGTTAAAGTATCGTTTGATTTAAAGATAGATAATCTTGTAAACTCTAAACTTGTGCAAATTGTTTCAGTTGAACATGCGAAACGAATGGTAAATAAATTAATGCAATTATCTGGTGGAGTAGAAGAAAAAGATGAGCCAGCAGAAGTAGTGGAAACGGAGATTGTAGAAGAACAAGTTGAAAAAGAGCATTTAACACAAGAAGAGAAAGATGTCCTTGGTGAAATTGCAAATATTTCAATTGGTTCCGCTTCAACAGTATTGTCAACACTATTAAATCAGCCAGTTACAATTAGTACGCCCAATGTAGAATCAATCAATGTTCGTCATTATGACGGAGTACCAGTCCCGTTTGTTATTTTAAATGTTGATTTTGTTGAAGGACTAAAGAATGAAAATGTATTCGTATTTACGAAAGATGTCGCTTTAACAATGGTAGATTTAATGATGATGGGAACAGGGGAAGTTGATCCAGAGAAGGAGCTTAGTGAATTAGAACTGAGCGGTATTAAAGAAATCATGAACCAAATGATGGGGCATGCTGCGACGGCGATGTCAGAAATGTTTCAAGAAAAAATGGACATGACACCACCAAATGTTAAATTCGTAACGTTAAAAGAAGAAATGGAATATTTGGGAGAATCAATGAAAGTGGACGAACTCGTCCAAATTACGTTCAACCTTGAAATTGGCGACCTGCTTCAATCGAAAATGTATCAAATTTTACCGATTTCAGAAGCGAAAGAAATGGTAAGAAGACTTCTATATCCAATGATGGAAGAGGAAGAAGAGATTGTTACGGAAGAAATTGAAGAAGAAAAAATTGTAGAACCTGTTGTGCAACCTATTGAATTTAAAGAAGTAAAACAAATGGAACCAGTATACATGGACTCATCCATCTTACAAAATGTAGAAATGAATGTGAAATTTGTATTTGGAAGTACAGTGAAAACAATTCAAGATATTTTAAGTTTACAAGAGAATGAAGCGGTTGTACTAGATGAGGATATTGACGAGCCAATTCGTATTTATGTAAATGATGTATTGGTGGCGTATGGTGAACTTGTAAATGTAGATGGATTTTTCGGAGTAAAAGTGACGAAATCGCTATAAGTCGTTGAAATAGGAGTTTGAGCTAGTAGATGAAAAACGTAAAGTTTTTTCTAATGAGCTGGTTATTCATACATATGTATTTGTTCTTCCCTCTGCAAAGTCAGGCGGAAGAACAAATTGAGCCAGATCAAAAATTTAATGAAATGAATGTGCAAGAAGAAAACAAAGAAGTTCATGGGCAGCCAGAGCAAGTGGAAGTGAAAGTGAATCAAGGTAAAGAGGAACAACAAGAAGTAGCAAATGAACAAGAGGTCGAAAAAAAGATAGAAACGGATCAAGGGGTTATTACAGTAAATAAGCCAGAATTAAAAGTTGGCGAAGAAGTGCGGGTTATTGTAGAGCCGAAAGAGCAAAATGTTCAAAGTATAAAAGGTATTTTGCGCTTGCCAAAAAACGGCGATCAGTATGAACAAGAAAGAATGCTATCGTTTAAGTATGAAGAGGAAACGAAGCGATGGATTGCTAACTACAAGGTCGAAACTTTTGATTTGCAAGGTGATTGGAATCTTCAGCTCATTCAAAGTTCTAAAGAAACTGAAAAAGAAGAGCTTATAGAAAATGAAGTGAAAGTCCCATTTATTCGTATAAATAATGACACGCCAACAATAGATAAAGAACTGCCGAAGTTGCATAAAGTTACTGTTGACGAGGCGAAAGAGAAGCTAATTGAACGGAAACAAGGCGATTCTATACGTGTGCGAGTGAAGGCGACAGACGTAGAATCAGTTGTGAAAGAGGTTCGTGTTACATTAAAAGGGAAAGAAAATAAAGAGATTACATTTTTATTAGATTACAATAAGCGCGACATGGATTGGCAAAAAGTATTTGAAATAACGGATGCGTTGCCAATCGGGACATACGAAATACTTGTAGAGATAGTGGATGCGGCCGGCAATAAACTGGTTGAGGAAAGTGAGTATATCGTTTCTATTTTGGAGCAAAAACCAGAAGAGAATAAAAAGATAGAAGAACGAGAGAATGAAGATAAATCAGAAGTTAAGGAAGAACCTGAGAAGCAGGAAGACTCGAAAGTAGAAATCCCGCTTCCAGAAGAAAAACTGCCAGTTGTTCAAATTCCGAAAAAAGAAGAGAAAGTAAACGATCTTATAAAAAAACCATTGAAAGAGAAAGAAAAAATTACTTATGTTATAAAAGAGCCTCTCACAGACAACAAGGAAGTAAATAAAGCGAAGGCTCAAAAAGATAAAGATAATAACAATCAAGTCATTTCGAAAAAGAAAGAGAAAAAAGAAGAGCCAAAAGATAAGAAAGAAGCAAAAAGTGAACAGGGAATACAAGCTTCTAATGTATTTGCTATCATGTCAGGTTTATTCGTATTGTTTTTAGTTTTAAAAAGTAATAAAGAATGGGGCTAATAATTTCATAGTAGTGGAGGCGCTTAGATGGAGATTAAACGTACGACAATTGAAAATAAGACGCTACAACCATTAAAACAGCCTGCAGCTATTTCGGAACATGAAATCCAGAAAGAACGAAAGCATAGTAATCTAGTGTTTACTGGACAGTCTAAGATTATTTCGAGAAATAATGAAATAGGGATTTTACTTGCGAGTTTAGGTGATGGAAAGGTTATGAAGGAAATGCTTTCTAAAGAGATGGATACAGTGTTACAACTCTTTAAAAAGTTGCATACGTTATCTGGAGAAGGGAAGCAAACAGAAAAAGTATTTGAACAAGTAATGAGAAGTTTACAAGGGCTTGTTAAGCAGGCGCATATAAAAGAACTTCCTTTGTTAGATGGAACGTATGATTTCGCAGAAGTACAACTATCATTTGGTAGAAAGGTACATATTCCATTATTAGATGTAAGTGCACTCATTTCTAGAGTGGAAAGTGATTCTTCAGAAGGAAATATAAATTTAATGGTAACGGTTATTACTGCTTACATAACGAAATTGTCTAACGAAACTATTTTAATTAGCGTTACAGATCGCACTGCTAAAGAGCGGGATGTAAGTGTATGGAGAGCGCTTGCAGAAATGAATATGACACAATTATCACAGGCCCTGAAACAAACGATGCAAGAACATAAATGGTCTATGACATTTCTTTTTCTCTTTGTATGGATTGTTGCTATTATTTTAATTCGAGTTATATAAAAAGGTCGTCACTTTACATTGTGACGACCTCTTTTATATTTTTTCGTAAAAGAATGTATCAAAGCGCTGAAGATTGTATCGTTCAGGTGTTAAAATTTGTTCAGTACTACCAACAAATAATACGCCACCTTTTCGTAGAGCACGACTAAACTTTTCATAAAGTTTTACCCTTGCTTCTTCAGTAAAGTATATCATTACGTTGCGACAAATGATTAAGTCGTAATTTGTATCGAATGACTGCATTAACAGGTCGTGCTGTTTGAACGTCACGTTTTGCTTAATGTTTTGATGTAATGAATATATATCATTCTCTTTTGTAAAATGACGCTCTTTCAAATCAATAGGTAATTCTTTTAAAGAACGTTCTGTATATTGACCGCGTTTTGCAGTTTCTAAAATGTGAAAATCAAGATCTGTTGCTTGTATTTCAAAACGAAATGGAGCTAAATGTTTCGATAAAATTAAAGAGAGTGTATATGGTTCTTCACCGGCAGCGCAAGCGGCACTCCATACTTTTAATTTTCCGTTATTTTGTTCGAGTAATTTTGGTAGTGCTTTCGTCTCTAATGTTTGCCAACGTTCTTTATTTCTAAAAAACTCTGAAACGTTAATTGTAATATAGTCAATAAAACTTAAAAATAAATTTTGATCGGTACGTAAATTGCTTAAAAAACTAGTGTAGTTCTCAAAGCCCTTTCTCGAAATAAAAGCATCGATTCTACGACGCATTCTATCTTGTTTATATGAAGCGATATCCATATTGAATTGTTGTTTAAAACTCGCGATAAAATGATCATAATCTTGTTCAATTATCATATTTATAATAGGCACAATAACGATATTGTGCCTCCCCCTTTACATCATACGGATTTTTTGTTCAAAGTTTTTTTTCATCTGTTTTTCATGTAAACCTGGTAAATCATAAATAACAGCATCAATTCCTGCTTCTTTTGCAACGTCAACGGGAATGACAGATGTATGCTTGTCCCCATTATAAAAACAGAGAACTAAATCGGTATCTTCGATTATTTGTTTTACAAAAAACATATAATCCGATCGGTAAATGGAGTCGGAAGGATGATCAAAAGTAACATACTCGGCTCCGTGTCTTTTTAAGTAATCAACGACCTCTTGAAATTCATCTGTTAATGCTTGTAACGGCTGTAGCGTGTAAAGGCATAAATTTTGAGCGAGTCTTTCGTTTTCGATGAAAAAACGAAGAATCTCATTTTCGATAGATTTATAACATAATATGTAAATTTTATGTTTGTGAGCATAGTCAGTTAAAAATTTTTTTATTTCCTCTTGATCTAATGCTGTTAATTGATTTGAACCACAAAGAAAAATATTCATAGATTTGTGCCACCTCATGCTAAATTGTAACATATCTTTTATAAAAAATAACTGCAAAATATTAGTGTTCAGAGTATAATTATAAATAACTGGATTTTACGATTAAGTTTAGGAAGAAATAAAAAAATAAATAGGTGATATATATGCTGCGTTCGATCTCGCATAATCCAATTTTATCGCATATACCGCCTGCTACTCAAATGCCGAAAGAAGCAAATGTCAGGACAGGACTTGCATTTTCGGATAATTTGCATGCAGATCCGAAAAAAGATAAATTGTTAGAACAAATGGAAGCATTTGTCGATAACATTGGAGAAATTAAAGAGAAAATTGAAATGGAATTAACGCTTGATAATGTAATGGAATACAAAAATACAGTAAAATCATTTTTGAATTTTTACGTAGATAATGTATTGCAATATAAAGATGTCATGTCTCGCCATCCGCGTTACGGATATTCACAGAAAATGACGATTGTGAAACAAGCGGAAATGGGATTAAATGAGTTAGAAGATGTTATGAATTTAATTAATACGAAAACGGGACATTTAGAAATGTTAAATCAAATTGGAGAAATCCACGGTTTAATTGTAAATTTAGTCTTGTAAAAGGGAAGGAAGCTATATGTACATACAATTATATGAAAAGCTCGTTATTATTCAAAAAGCATATGAAAACATTCAAGCGCTTGGAGAACAAATATATGAGAATTTAAAACATAAAAATGTAAATGCAGTTCAAAAGTTACAAGTAGAGCAATTGCAGTACATTGATGGTTTAAAAAAGTTATCAAGTTCATTTGAAGAAATGGTTGTTCAGTTTTGTAAAGAACAGGGCGTGGAATCATTTCGCGTAAGTGCGTTATTTTCGTATTTTTCTCATGAAGAAATTGAAAAAATGGAAGAATTACAAAAAAATGTAGCTGAATTAGAAGAGAATGTAAAAATGATTCTTTTGAAAAATCAATATTACTTAAACGTACTATTAAAAACTACAGAAAGTATTGTGGATTCCGTTTCTGAATATAATTTAGAGCGAAACAATAATTCACAAATCTTTATGAACGAACTATTGTAAAGGGGAAGTGAAACATTATGAGACTATCTGATTATAATACGCCGTTATCGGGTTTGTTAGCGGCACAAATGGGATTACAAACGACGAAACAAAATTTATCTAACATTCATACGCCTGGTTATGTGCGTCAAATGGCGAATTACGGATCGGCTGGAGCAAGTCAGGGCTATTCACCAGAACAAAAAATAGGTTACGGTGTACAAACGTTAGGCGTTGACCGTATTACAGATGAAGTGAAGACGAAACAGTTTAACGATCAATTATCTCAACTCTCTTACTATAACTACATGAATTCGACTTTATCACGTGTAGAATCTATGGTTGGAACGACAGGAAAGAATTCATTATCTAGTTTAATGGATGGCTTCTTTAATGCCTTTCGTGAAGTTGCAAAAAATCCAGAACAACCAAATTACTACGATACATTAATTTCTGAAACTGGGAAGTTTACAAGTCAAGTAAATCGTCTAGCGAAAGGCTTAGATACAGCAGCAGCACAAACGACAGAAGATATTGAAGCGCATGTCAATGAATTTAATCGTCTTGCTGGCAGCTTAGCGGAAGCGAATAAAAAAATTGGACAAGCAGGTACACAAGTGCCAAATCAACTTTTGGATGAACGTGATCGTATCATTACAGAAATGTCTAAGTATGCAAATATAGAAGTGTCTTATGAATCTATGAATCCTAATATCGCGAGTGTTAGGATGAATGGTGTTTTAACAGTAAATGGACAAGATACATATCCACTTCAATTAAATAAAGAAAAAGAACCAATGACTGCTGAAATTTACGGTTCGGAAATTCCTTTAACTAGTGGAGCAATCCAATCAGCGATCGATACGAAAGCGAAGATTGCTAGTTATAAGAAAAACCTTGAAGAATTAATGAGCTCTGTAAAGAATGAAGTGAACACAGTAATGGGAAAAGAGTTCTTCGTTGGAGATCAAGCGAAAGATATGAAATTAAACCCTGAATTTGCAAAAGATGTTTCGAAAATGAAAATATCAGCTGAAACAGCAAATAAACTAGCAGCAATTACAGATGGAAATTATAAAGAAGGTCTTTCTTATAAACAAGCATTAGACCAATTCGTAGTTGGTGTTGCATCCGATAAAAGTGCAGTGAATGCTTATCAAAAAATTCATGGGGATTTATTAGAGGGGATTCAGCAAGAAAAGATGGGTGTTGAAGGCGTTAATATGGAAGAGGAAATGGTTAATTTAATGGCCTTCCAAAAATATTTCGTTGCAAACTCTAAAGCTATTACTACGATGAATGAAGTGTTTGATAGTCTATTTTCGATTATTCGATAAGTGATAGTAATTGATTGGAAATATATAAGGAGGAGATAGAAATGAGAGTATCTACATTTCAAAATGCAAGCTGGGCAAAGAATCAGTTAATGGATTTGAATGTGCAACAACAATACCACCGAAATCAAGTAACTTCAGGGAAGAAAAACCTTTTTATGAGTGAAGATCCACTTGCGGCAAGTAAATCATTTGCGATTCAACATTCATTGGCGAATATTGAACAAATGCAAAAAGATTTAGCGGATTCGAAAAATGTATTAACACAAACTGAAAATACTTTACAAGGTGTTTTTAAATCTTTAACGAGAGCAGATCAATTAACGTTGCAGGCATTAAGTGAGCAAAATGGTGAAAAAGAATTGAAAGCCATCGGTGCAGAGATTGATCAAATTTTAAAACAAGTTGTATATTTAGCAAATACGAAAGAGCAAGGTCGTTATATTTTCGGTGGTGATAGTACAGAGAAGCCACCATTTACAGAAGATGGTACGTATCAAGGTGGACAAAATGATGTGAACTGGCAACTAAATGACGGTTATGAATTAAAAGCATTTCGTAACGGCGAAGCGCTATTATCCCCTGTTATAAATACGTTAAAACAGATGAGTGAAGCGATGCAAAAAGGTGACCAAAAAGCATTACAGCCTTTATTAGGAGAAAATAAGAAAAATTTAGATGGCATCATTAATCGTACAACTGAAGTTGGTTCGACAATGAACACAATGGAGACGTTCAAAACAATTTTAAGCGAGCAAAACTTAGCACTTCAAGAAAACCGTAAAGACATTGAAGATGTCGATTTAGCGGTTGCCATCTCTGATTTAGCTTATATAAACGCAACGTATGAGGCAACGCTTAAAGCAGTTAGTACGATGAGTAAAACGAGCATTTTAGATTATATGTAAATAAATAAGGAGTGAGAAATTATGGCAGGAACATTAACGGGTATCGGTGGTAGACAACAAATATGGAACCTCGGAAATAATATGATCGATACTTCTAACTTTGTAGAATTAGAAATGCAAGCGTTAGAAATGAGAAAGACGCCTTATGCTAATGAAAAGAACCAACTTTCACAAGATAAACTATTATATACAAGTTTAAAATCAGAATTTAGCTCTTTCACGCAAACTTTTAAAAACTTAGCGGCTTTTAAAGGAAATGAAAAAAAGGTAACAACATCACAAGACGGTTATATTAACGTAAAAGCTGATGGGGGTGCGATTGCCGGTACTTTCAATATGACAATTACACAGCTTGCACAGCGTCATCAAATAGCTTCAAATGAAATTAAAGATATAAATGCAAAGCTTCCTAAAGATGAAACATTAAAACTAGGTGATAAAGAACTAAAAGTAACAACTGATATGACATATAAAGATTTAATTAACAAAATTAATGATGGAGATTATGGTGTATCAGCTTATACACTTGGAAATAAAATTTTCATGACCTCGAAAAAAGAGGGAACAGATGGACAGATTAAGTTTGAAGCGAACACATCTACACTATTTCAAGATATGGGTTTAGCTAAGGCGGATGGGACAGCAGTCAATACAATTAATGAAGCGCAAAATGCTAAATATAGTATTAATGGTATCACAGATGAAAGTTCTACCAATACAATTGAAGCTCTTCCAGGCGTGAAAATTGAATTGTTAAAAGTAACTGAGCTGAAAGTAGAAGGAACACCAGATGCAGGTACAACAACAGAACCAAAAGCAAAAGGCATAGATCTAAAATTCACAGTAAATGACTCGAACGTAACAGACGCATCAAATGTTATTAAAAAGATGGTTGCGGATTATAATAAAGCTGTTTCTACAGTGGATATCTTTGCTGGAAAAGGTGGGGCTTTCCAAGGACAAGCTATTATGCAAAGTGTGCGTCAAGCTATGAACAATGTTGTAACATTTTCACAAGATGGCAATTACTTATTCTCATTTGGTATTCAATTAAAGCAAGATGGAACGATGGAAGTTAATGACGAAGCATTAACGAAAGCGTTAAAAGAGAAACCGGATGCAGCGAAACAATTTTTCTTTGGATCTAATGGTTTAGGGAAAATGATGGAAGAACCACTGGATAAGTTATTTGGTGATAAAGGTGTAGTTGGAGAACGTGTAAAAAACATTGATTCGCGTGTAAGTGATTTAGATAAAAAGATTAAAGATATTGAGACGCAAAACTTGCAAAAACAAGATGAAATTGTGAAAAAGTATCAAAAGCTAGAAAGTACGTTAGCGGCGCTTGATAGCCAATTAAAAACAATTAAAGCAATGACAAAACAAAAAAGTGATGATTAATGAAAGGTAAGGAAGTGATCGTATGCAAGCATGGCAACGTTATATGCAAAATGATATTATGACGAGTAATCCGATTAAAAATACAATTTTTATTTATGAAAGATGTATTGTAGAGTTTCGTAATTTAGAAGAGCTTTTACAGACTTTTAAACTACAAGAAGGAGATGCACTTCTTGAAAAGTTAGAACGTATTTTTGAAGAATTAAAGCTTCAATTAAATCCTGAAATTACGAAAGATTTATATGATAGTTTATATGGTTTATACGACTGGATTAGCATTCAAATTCAAACGATGAAAGTAACACGTGAAGCAAAAGACATGGATGCGATTGTGAAAGTGTTACAAGATTTAATAGACGGTTACCGCGGAGCACTTGAAAATGAACAATGATATTTATCGGACGTTTGTTGGCTGTTTTAATGAAATCGGTGAATTGCAAGTGTCAGATGGAGAGTTTGCTGAGAAGAGTGAGATGTTAAATCGCTGGATGATGACATTGGATGAAGAAACGCGCGCACAAGTTGCAGCAGAAGTAAGCCCATTCATTATTAAGGCGGCGCAGCATATTCGAGATAAGCAAAAGATTTTAGAAGAAATGATTATGACAAATGATGGGCGCATGAAAGCTAATTCATTTTACGGTAAATTTTAATGATAGAGTTTAGAAACGGATTCCCCTTTTAAGAGGGGATCCATTCCTTTGTTTAAATAAAGAATCCCGCTGATTGAGGTTTCATTTTATGACTGTAATGAAAAAAAGTAGTAATCTAAATAATGTGAAAATGAGCTTTAGTTTGTAGATCATATATTGAAATGTTTCATAGATTATTACGTGTATACAGTTTTTTTGAATTCTTTTTTATATTTTTGTATTTTTCTAAAGACAACAATGGAAAAATGGAATAAAATATGTAAGGGTACATGATTGTTAATATTTTAATAAATACATATAAGAAAATAAATAATGAAGTGAAACTTCCATCAGTGGATCATGAAGTTAAAAAAGAAAGGGTGTGGAATATGCCAGATTTAGTGAGTGATGTAGGCCATTATATGAATTATTTAGTGACGAAACGAAATACTGTTTCTAGTAATATTGCAAATGCGAATACACCCGGCTATAAAGCACAAGATGTAACATTTGCTGAGCAAATGAATAAAAGTAGTGCATTATATAAGAACAATGCTGCGGACTTAAAGAGTAATCCGAATTTATATCAAACGAATGAAATGCACTTACCGACAGTGAATACGAAAAATACATATGCAAAGATGCAAACAAAATCAATGCAAACGAATAAAGATGGAAATAGTGTGGACGTAACGACAGAAATGCTAGATTTAATGAAAGCAAATCAGTTATACGGTATTTCAATTAACGCGATTAATACACAATATGCAATTAACCAAGCGGCACGCGGACGTTAAGAGTAGAAGGAGAGACAACGATGTTTCAGGCAATTAATGCAAGTGGCTCAGGGCTAACGACAGCGAGAAAGTGGATGGAAGTTACTTCTAACAATATTGTAAATGTAAATACAACGGCTGCTCCGGGGGCGGATTTATATGAGCGTCGTAGTGTAGTACTAGAATCAAACAATAGTTTTGCAAATATGTTAGATGGGTCTCCTACAAATGGAGTAAAAATAAAAAGTATTGAAGCAGATAAAACTGAAAACTTAGTGTATGATCCAACACATCCGCATGCAAATGAAGAAGGATATGTACGCTATCCAAATATTGATGTGACTGCTGAAATGACGAATGTAATGGTTGCCCAAAAAATGTACGAAGCGAATACAAGTGTATTAAATGCGAATAAAAAAATGCTTGATAAAGATTTAGAAATTGGCAGAGGATAAGGGGGAATATAGTAATATGAAAATCCAACCAATGTTAAATACGCAACCATTTGGAGCAATTCAGTCAATTGGTGCACCGAAAACGTCTCAAACATCTGTAGTTGAGGGGAAAAAGTTTATTGATTTATTGGAAGATATGAATCAAACGCAAAACAATGCGCAAACAGCAGTATACGATTTACTAACTAAAGGGGTAGGGGAAACGCATGACGTTTTAATTCAGCAGAAGAAGGCAGAGTCCCAAATGAAAACGGCTGCTCTCGTACGTGATAATCTTATCGAAAATTATAAGTCACTAATTAATATGCAAATTTAGGAAAGTGGACGGGTGTGTTTAAATGGAAAAGATAAAAAATGTTATCCAATCGTTAAAAACGTGGCATAAGTTAGTAATCGGTGCTGCGCTTTTAGCGATTGTAACAGGAGCACTTTTATACTTCACCTTGCCAGATAAATATGTTGTTGTATATCAAAATTTAAATGATACAGATAAGCAAGAGATTACAGCAGAATTATCGAAGTTAGGTGTCGATTATCAATTAGCAGCCGATGGTTCGATTCGTGTGCAAAAAAATGATGCTCCATGGGTTCGAAAAGAAATGAATGGGATGGGCTTACCGTTTAATTCTAAAAGCGGTGAGGAAATTTTATTAGAAAGCTCGCTCGGTTCAAGCGAGCAAGATAAAAAAATGAAGCAAATTGTCGGTACGAAAAAGCAATTGGAGCAAGATATCGTAAGAAACTTTGCGACAGTTGAAACGGCGAATGTCCAAATTACATTACCTGAAAAAGAGACAATTTTTGATGAAGAAAAAGCAAAAGGAACAGCTGCGATTACGGTTGGAGTGAAGCGTGGTCAACTATTAACTGCTGATCAAGTTGCGGGTATACAGCAAATGATTAGTGCAGCAGTTCCTGGAGTGAAAGCAGAAGAAGTAAGTGTGATTGATAGCAAAAAAGGTATTATCTCAAAAGGAGCAGATGAAGCGCATTCTACTAGTTCCTCTTCTTATGAAAAAGAAGTAGAGATGCAGCAACAAATTGAAGGTAAATTAAAGCAAGATATTGATGCAACATTAATGACGATGTTTAAACCGAATGAATATAAAGTGAATACGAAAGTGTCTGTAAACTATGATGAAGTTACACGCCAGTCAGAAAAATATGGTGATAAAGGTGTACTTCGTAGTAAACAAGAGCAAGAAGAAAGCTCTACTGCACAAGAAGGAGCAGAGACGAAGCAAGGCGCTGGTATTACAGCGAACGGCGAAGTACCAAACTACGGTACGAACAATAATCAAAATGGTAAAATCGTCTATGATAATAAAAATAGTAACAAAATTGAAAACTATGAAATAGATAAAACAGTTGAAACAATTAAGAAACACCCAGAATTAACGAAAACAAATGTTGTAGTATGGGTAGACAATGATACGTTAGTAAAACGAAAAATAGATATGACTACTTTCAAAGAAGCAATCGGCACAGCTGCTGGGCTTCAAGCTGATCCGAATGGAAACTTTACAAACGGTCAAGTTAACGTTGTAACTGTTCAGTTTGATCAGCCGAAAGAAGAGAAGAAGAAAGAACCAGAAGAAAGCGGTATAAACTGGTGGTTATTCGGTGGAATTCCAGCTGGTTTATTAGCGATTGGTGGTCTAGTATGGTTCTTATTAGCAAGACGTAAGAGAAAGAAAGAAGAAGAGGAATATGAAGAATACTTAGCAGAAGAGGAAATTGCTGCAAGTAGTGAAAGTATTATGGAAATTCCTGAAGAAAAAATAGTACCAGAGCCAAAACCAGAACCAGAAGAACCGAAAGAACCGACGTTAGATGAACAAGTGCATGATGCTACGAAAGAACATGTAGAAGGAACTGCAAAAGTAATTAAAAAATGGTTAAATGGACAGTAAGGGAGGAACAACGATGTTAGATGAAATCTCCTCCAAAGAAAAAGCTGCCATCCTTATTCGTACATTAGAAGAAGGGGTGGCAGCAAAAGTCATTGAATATATGACGGCTGAGGAAAAAGAGGTATTACTTCGTGAAATCGCGAAGTTTCGTGTATATAAACCGGAAACGTTAGAAAATGTACTAGGGGAGTTCTTATATGAATTAAATGTAAAAGAATTAAACCTAGTGACTCCAGATAAAGAATATATTCGTCGCATATTTAAAAATATGCCAGAAGACGAACTAGAAAAATTATTGGAAGATCTTTGGTATAACAAAGATAATCCGTTTGAATTCTTAAATTCACTTGCAGATTTAGAACCACTTCTTACTGTACTTAATGATGAGTCGCCACAAACGATTGCGATTATCGCTTCTTATATTAAACCGCAGCTTGCTTCTCAATTAATTGAGAGATTACCAGATCATAAGCGAGTAGAAACGGTAATGGGGATTGCGAAGCTAGAGCAAGTTGATGGTGAATTAATAAATCAAATTGGTGATTTATTAAAATCAAAATTAAATAATATGGCATTTAATGCAATTAATAAAACGGATGGCTTGAAAACAATAGTAAACATTTTAAATAATGTTTCACGAGGTGTTGAAAAAACAGTCTTTCAAAAGCTGGATGAAATGGATTATGAGTTATCTGAGAAAATTAAAGAAAACATGTTTGTATTTGAAGACTTACTCGGACTTGAAGCTCTTGCACTTCGTCGTGTATTAGAAGAAATTACAGATAACGGTGTTATTGCGAAAGCACTTAAAATTGCAAAAGAAGAAATTAAAGAGAAATTATTTACATGTATGTCTTCAAACCGTAAAGAGATGATTCTAGAAGAATTAGATGGCTTAGGACCGCTTAAGATGACGGATGCTGAAAAGGCACAGCAAACGATTACAGGCACAGTGAAAAAGCTAGAGAAGGAAGGAAGAATTATCGTTCAAAGAGGTGAAGATGATGTCCTTATTTAAAAACAGAATTCCGAAGAATTCTGTTTCTTTTTCTGAAGAAACGTATGAATTAAAATTTCCAAAGCCAGCCGCAGTTCATATAGAAGAGGAAGAATTACAAGTTGATCATGCAGAACTTCGCGCGCAACAAGAATCGTTACATATGGAAATGAATCAACTAAGGCAAGAACAGCAAACGCTAGAAAGAGAGCGTCAACAGCTATTGCAAGATAAAGAACAATTTCAAATGCATATTCATGAACAAATGGAACAGATGGAAGCAGCACGTATGCAGTTTCAAAAAGAACAACAAGAAACAGCATATGAATGGACAGAGTTATTATGGAATCAATCTTTTCAACTAGCAGAAAAAATTGTAAATCAAGCAGTAGATTCGCGCGTGCTTGATGTGTTACCTATTTTAACTGGCATCGTTCAAACGTTGCCTACTTCGTTTGAAAAATTAGTCATTACAGTACATCCAGAAACATTTGAACGTATTCAAGAAGAGAAGGAAAATACGAAAGAATATTGGCTGCTACAATTAGTAGAATGGAAGTATGATTTCTCCTTGCAGTTCGGTGAATTTGTTCTGGAAGAAGAGAAAGAGTTTTTTGAATTTAAATTTGCACCTATATTTGCGAAACTTCGCCAGAAATGGGAAGAGGGGAAGTTATTTGAGGAGCAAAATGTATGAATAACAAGCTCATAAACGAACATAGTAAATGGAATACGTTTATTGAAACCCCGTTTTATACGAAAGTCGGTAAAGTTCATAGTGTACAAGAACAGTTTTTCGTAGCGAAAGGGCCAAAGGCGAAAATTGGAGATGTTTGTTTCGTTGGGGAACATAATGTTTTATGTGAAGTGATTGCGATTGAAAAAGAAAACAATATGCTACTTCCATTTGAACAAACAGAAAAAGTATGTTATGGAGATTCAGTTACATTAGTTGCAGAAGATGTTGTCATACCTCGTGGGAATCATTTACTCGGAAAAGTGCTAAGCGCAAATGGCGAAGTACTAAATGAGGATGCAGAGAATATTCCACTACAAAAAATAAAACTAGATGCCCCGCCTATTCATGCATTTGAACGTGAAGAAATTACCGATGTATTTGAAACTGGAATCAAATCGATTGATTCTATGCTAACAATTGGCGTCGGTCAAAAGATTGGTATTTTTGCAGGTTCTGGTGTTGGTAAATCTACTTTACTCGGAATGATTGCAAAAAATGCAAAAGCTGACATTAATGTTATTAGTTTAGTAGGAGAACGTGGCCGGGAAGTAAAAGACTTTATTCGAAAAGAACTAGGTGAAGAAGGAATGCGAAAAAGCGTCGTTGTTGTAGCGACGTCAGATGAAAGTCACCTAATGCAACTTCGTGCAGCGAAACTTGCAACGTCTATTGCTGAATATTTCCGTGATCAAGGTAATAACGTACTACTTATGATGGACTCTGTTACTCGTTTTGCTGATGCGCGTAGAAGTGTTGATATTGCCGTTAAAGAGTTGCCGATCGGTGGTAAAACACTCTTAATGGAAAGTTATATGAAGAAGCTGTTAGAGCGCTCTGGGAAAACACAAAAGGGATCCATAACAGGTATTTATACCGTACTCGTTGATGGAGACGATTTAAACGGCCCTGTACCAGATTTAGCGCGTGGTATTTTAGATGGACATATTGTATTAAAACGTGAGCTTGCAACACTGAGTCATTACCCTGCTATTTCAGTGCTAGACTCGGTGAGTAGGATTATGGAAGAAATCGTTTCGCCAACTCATTGGCAACTTGCAAATGAAATGAGAAAAATCTTATCTGTTTATAAAGAAAATGAATTGTATTTTAAATTAGGGACGATTCAAGAAAATGCAGAAAATGCTTATATTTTTGAATGTAAAAACAAAGTAGAAGGTATAAATACGTTTTTAAAACAAGGTCGATCTGATAGTTTCCAATTTGATGATATTGTTGAAGCGATGCACCATACAGTATAAGACCTCTGCCAAAGAGGTCTTATTTTTTTGTTTTTTAATATTTCACAGATTTTTTTGGAAAAAAACTATATAATAGAAAAAGAGACCGTTATAATAGGAAGGGGCTATGAAAACAGGTGGATAAGCAGCAGTACGACACGATAAAATTGCAAATAAATCAAGAAAAAGAACAGATTTTGAAAGAAGTGTATGAATTAACAGGTGAAAAAAGAAAAATAGAACAAAAAAAAGAATATGATTTATATGTTGTAAAATCGCGTAGTAAAGTCGTACAAACTGGGCAGCGTATAATGGCTGGTATGCTTTCGTCACATACGTTTTCACCTGAAAGAATAGAAGAATGGAATCGGAAAATTAAAAAAACGGAAGATTTTATTCGAAAAAATGAAAGCCTTTTAGAGCAAGTAAAAGAAAAAGAACGTGTCATTGATGAGATGTATCAAGAAGGTTGTAGAAAGCTTGCTAAAGTACGAGAAAAGCAGGAAGAAAAAATGCTTCTTGATTTGAAAATGTGTATGAATGGATGAGGTGAATATAGTGATACAGTCTGTATTACCGGTGCAACAAAGTTTACCTCCGCAAAAAGAAACAGGGCTAGAAGTACAATCGAAAAGTGAAGATTCTTCATTCGATCGTACGATGAGAATGGAAAATAAAAAGCAGCCGAAAACGGAGAAAATGAAACGAGAAGAAGCACCAAAAGAAGAAAAAAAAGAATATATTCTTTCTAAACAATCAGTAACGAAAGAAGAGCCAATTGTAAAGAAAGAAGAAAAAAAAGAGACAGAACAGTTACTATTAGCTGTATCTGAGCAAATGGTTGCAATTGAACAATTACGTGTGCAGCCGGAATTGTTATATCAATACATACAAAAAATACAAGAGCTATATAAAGAATATGGGAATATAAAACTTAACGAATTACCCGCCAATGAATTACAACAGTTGCAAGAGCTTCTTTCAAATATGAATATCAAAAATGCTATATGTTTAGAAGATACAATGCAAATGGTATTAGACAAAATGAAGATGCCGGAGCAAACGATGCAAGCATTAAAAATTGTAGAAACAGAAACTTGTAATATTACAAAGAAACAAGAAGATTCCAAAGACTTAGATGTAGATCTTCCAAAAGCTGAGGGCGATGATGTAAAGATAGAGTTGCCTGAAGGTGATGTGTTAAACGATTCGAGTTCAACGGGTGCAGAGTTATTAAATAAAGCAACGGGTACGGATCCAATAGGAAAATCAAATAGTGGCGCTGAGAAAGTTACGTTACCTGACTTAGGAAAGAAAATGGAAGCACAAGTAGAAGCGTTGCAAAAATTTGTAGTGAAACAAGAGCGTGTTTTATTTCAGTTAAATCCAGAAAAACTTGGTACATTAACGGTGTTTATGAAAAAACATGGAGATCAAATTGATGTTCACGTAGAAATGGAAAAACATGATGCGAAAAAACGTGTTGAAATTATTTTTGATGAATTGAGACTGAAGTTAAAAGAAAAAGAAATCAATATTCAAATTAGCTATTCAGATAAAGATGAAAATCGAAAAGAACAGCGAGAACAAGAGCAAAGACAAAAACAAAAATTAGCAAGTACGAAACATGAAAAACAACATTCAAAAGAATTTGCGGGATTATTGGAGGAATAAAGTGTGCCAACAGTTGGATTAAATACAACGAGTACAAATCATATTCCGTTACAAGCAGGAGCACAAACAAAAAATGCATCTGTTACTGGTGCACAGTCGACAGCTCAACAAGCAAACGGAGTATCAGCAAGTACTCAAAAAACACCCGGTATTATGGATAAAGATGATTTCCTGAAACTTTTCTTAGCAAGCTTTCAACATCAAGACCCGTTTAATGCGATGGATATGAACCAAATGATGAACCAAACAGCACAGCTATCGCTTATGGAGCAAGTACAGAATATGACGAAAGCAGTAGATAAACTGCAATCAACGATGTATTCGACGGCTCTTGATGGAGGGATGAAGTTTTTAGGAAAGTACGTTAGAGGTGTAAGCAATAATGGAAAGCAAGTGACTGGTCAAGTGGAAACCGTTCGACTTGCTGAAAATAACGATGTGCAACTTATTGTTGATAATCAAGTTGTCTCACTTCGTTTCATAGAAAGGGTTTCTGATAAACCAATAACAGAAACTAATCCGGAAGATGAGAAGAAAGATGATATAGAAAAAAATGAAGAGGTTAAACAAGATTAATAAAAGGAGTGTACAAAGGTTATGATTAAAGCGTTATATACAAGTATTACAGGGATGAATGCAGCACAAAATGCATTAAGTGTTACTTCAAATAATATTGCAAATGCACAAACAGTTGGATATAAAAAGCAAAAGGCTATATTTGATGATTTGCTATATAATAATACGGTTGGTTCACGTGGTGATGGTGCTTATGCTGGCACGAATCCAAAGAGTATTGGTAACGGTGTAAAGTTCAGTGGGACATCTACAGATTTTAGTGATGGTTCTATTACTTTAACTAGTGATAAGATGGAGACAGCGATAGAAGGAAACGGTTTGTTTTTAGTTGGTGATCGTAATGCTGGAAATGTAGAGTATACGAGAAAAGGGTCTTTTAGTGTATCGAAAGATAGCTATGTTACAAATACAGGTGGACAGTATGTACTAGGTTATGGTGTAAAAACAGGAACACAAGAAGTAGATTTTTCTTCACGACCAAGCCCAATTCATATTCCAATGGGGTCAGCTGTTGGTGGGATTCAAACAGATAAAGCGACAATAGGCGGAAACCTTCCGAGAAACCAAAATGCATTATCTCACGAATTCACAGTTTTTGATGCGGAAGGGAACTCGTTAACGTTACGTGTAAATATTAAGCAAAAGACTGAATCAGAGATTGTAGATGGTAAAGAAGTTAAAAAACCGAAGGCAGGTGAATATACATATTCAGTTTCTGTAAGAAATGATTCTAAAAACGACAAAGAATTTAAGCCTATTGAAGGTATGCCGGACGACAAACCGCTTATATTTGATACATTAGGAAATTTAAAGCAAACAGATGAACCTGTACAAAAGGATCCAGTAACTGGTGAAATTACTAATGGTGGATCTGTTCAAATTCCTTTTGGTGGTGGTCTAACACTTGATTTAAGCGGATTAACAAATTATCCGACAGGGAAAACTATTTCTACAACAGAAGTAACGGGGCGCCCAGCTGCAATTGCAAATGACTATTCTATTTCAGACGGTGGTTTCGTTATGATGAAATATTCAGATGGTAGTATGAAAGTTGTAGGACAACTAGCTGTAGCTACATTCCCGAATTCAGGTGGATTAATGAAAACAGGGAATGGAAATTACGTTGCGACACCATCAGCGGGTATTCCAGGGGTAGGTGTTGCTGGTGAGAATGGTGCAGGGAATGTACGAGGATCAGCAAAAGAAAGTTCAAACGTAGATTTATCTGTAGAATTTGTTGATTTAATGCTTTATCAACGTGGATTCCAAGGAAATGCGAAAGTAATTAAAGTGTCAGATGAAGTATTAAATGAAGTTGTGAACTTAATTCGATAATATATCATAAAGTAAAATTGTAATGTAGTAGAAAGGGTTTTTTATTCGTATGACGACAAGACAAGAGCGAATTTTACAATTGCCTTTTTTCGAAAATAAACGTGAACTTGCCGAGCAAGTGTTAAAAATGGAACGAGAAGAGCATATATATTTACCTGATCAATTTGAAATTAAGCAAGTACCTGCATATTCATTTGGTGAAAAGCAATCGATTATTGGCCGTATTCATGAGTTTTATTTCTTAAGTGTTGGTAGCGAAGGAGAATGGAAGTATCAACTGTTTAAGGACGAGATGAAGTGCCGTGAGTTTTTTATTACACTATCAGGAATAACGGATCAGCAGATTGCATTTTGGTTCAATAACATCGAGTTATTGAAAAGCTCTTAAAAAGATCTAAAAAGACCTTAAAAGCTCTTTTTAGGGTTGAAGAGAGGACCTAGCGTTGTTTTGGAGCGGTTAGTGCCTAATAGGGCCGCGACTGGTGTGTAAGGACAGAGGTATGGAGAGTTACTAGGGTAGTATAAGAAGAGGTAAGCAAAGTTTAGTGTGGATAAACAGTTATGATCCAGACGAGCTCCTATTTGTAAGAATAGAGCTATGGAGGCGTACGGAGATGGTTGGGAATGAGATAATCATTTCATATTAGGTCAGTGCCTTCTGGATAGTATGTGACGATAGATTTCTATAAAAGGAGAGGTGAGGAGGATGGCGCAGAATAAGTATCGCGTTACATTCATTTCGCCAAGTGAGGTTGAGCAGCGGACTGTAATGGCGGCGAGTAGTTTGCCGGATTTAATTCGTAAAGTAGAGGGTATTATCGCAGATCCGAACGGTTATTTTGTAAATGATAAAAAAAATAATTGTTATTTTAAAGTGATTAAAGAAAATGTTACATTTATTCAATATGAGTTACTATTTTCTGATAAAGAAATTCATATTGAAAAATTAAAACATATAGCACCAGCTATATTGAAACAATTATTTAAAAAAATAAATGAACCAGAATTATATGCGCTTGCGCTACTTGATGTTGATATAGCGACGAAAGAATATGTGCTAGAAGAAATGGATTCGGAGCTAAGAATACGAGTAGAAACGGAGCTTTCGAAAAAGTGGGAAGCAATGCCGACAGAAATTGTAGGAGCGCAAGAAGTGTTATTAGAGGCACTTGCTTCGTTTATACAAGATTAAGCGTTTTTTTTAAATAAATCGTTCGACTATCTATATTTTTTATATAGGTAGTTGACTTTTTCGATTTAATAAAGCTTAATAATTAGATATACGGAATTAATGGAAGGGGAGCGACACCTTTATGTCACAAGCACAAAGTATTTTATTAGAAAGCGGAACAAATGAATTAGAGATTGTTACATATACTGTTGGTGAAAACCTATTTAGTATTAATGTAATGAAAGTACGTGAAATCATTAATCCATTCCCTGTTACAACTGTGCCAGAATCTCATCATGCAGTTGAAGGTGTTGTTCAAGTACGTGGTGAAATTTTACCTGTTATTAACTTAGCGACGGCTCTTAATTTAAAATCGACAAAACCACTTGATCAAACGAAATTTATTATCTCTGAATTAAATCAAATGAAAGTTATTTTCCGTGTGGATGAAGTGCATCGTATTCAACGTATTTCGTGGGAACAAATTGATGAGCCAGCTTCATTATCTATGGGACTAGAAGAAACGACATCTGGTATTGTAAAACTAGATGGAAAAATCATCTTACTATTAGATTACGAGAAAATTGTATGTGAAATTAGCGGTACTGGCTATGACAATAAATCACTTGCAGGTTTAGAGCAAAAAACGGATCGAGCTGAAAAAGTTATTTATATTGCAGAAGATTCAGCGATGCTTCGCCAAATATTAGAAGAAACATTATCATCAGCTGGATATACGAAAATGAACTTCTTCAGCAATGGTGCAGAGGCATTAGCACAAATTGAAAAACTAGCGAAAGAGCAAGGTGAAAAAATGTTTGAACATATTCACTTGCTAATTACTGATATTGAAATGCCGAAAATGGACGGACATCATTTAACGAAAGTAGTTAAAGATAGTGAAGTAATGAATCGTTTACCAGTCATTATTTTCTCTTCATTAATTACAAATGAATTATTCCATAAAGGCGAAGCTGTAGGAGCAAATGCGCAAGTAAGTAAGCCAGATATTCAAGAGTTAATTGGTTTAGTTGATAAGTTAGTGCTGTAAAAAACGTTTTGAAAAGCTTTTTTAGCTGGAATAGAAGCTCTAACCATGCGTAGAGCGGTCAGTGCCTAATAGAGCCCTATGCGATGTGAGACCAGATACATGAAGCTGTTTTGGGTAAAAGTGGGAAGTGGTATACCGAGAGAGTTTGAGAAGAACCGGTGTACAGTTGCATTCTATTTATCAAGAATAGAGTAGCTCTAGCCATCGTGGTGGCAGTCAGTGCCTAATAGAGCCCCATGCGATGTGAGACCAGATATATGGAGTGGTTTTAGGTCAGTAGAAGAAAAGAGCCTTTAATTGAGGGTTTGAAGAACTGATATACAACTCTATTTTTTTAGTAGGGAGGAGGGGACTAGCCACGTGTAAGTAGTACTGGCTAGTTCCTTTTTTGCATTCTATACTCTGCTGTACAGGTAGGAAGATTAAACATTTCTGGAGTGTTTGTGGCTGTATGAATAGTCTCTACTTCGAGATTTTCAATTCGTTTAATGAATAAATAGCGAGCTTGTTTATTTGAAAATATAAGAGAGCGTATTTTTGGAATATGCTAGTAAGGTTGCGTAGTAACGCAAACTTTTTCGGTGAAAATATATCCGAAATACCATATAATATAATTAATATGTAATTATACATATTAATTAAAAATAATTTTTCTATTTCTATACTTTCTATACATTTTTGTATGTTTAATATTTGACAGATAATTTCGAAATGTTATAATATGGATATGAAAAAATGCTATTTTCTAAAAAGACATGGGAGTCAGATGAGAATTGTGAAAGGATGAGGGGGAGTGGCACAGATTATGTATCACCACACAGCAATCAATGTATTAAATCTTTTACAAAACATGTCAAATAATAAAATGAACGATGTGCAACTAGAAGAGGAATTAAAAAAAATAGAGAAACAATTCCGAGTAGAGTATGAAGAATTAGTTGATTTACATAATAGAATGGTATTATTTCAAATAGATATCGAAAAAAATGGCGGGATGCGGGCTTATGAAAAATCTACAATTACATGGCTGAAGTCTGAGCTAGAGTTACTGTATGAAGTGTATCAATTTTCCCAACGTCACGGTTTAAACATTATTAATATTTCAAAATACGTCAGTAAAAAAGAACTAAATCTTTTTCCAAAAACAGCAAGTCAATTACAAAATACGTATTACAAATTAAAAAAATGTGAAATACCGTTTGAAAATATTGAAAAACAAAAACCAGGACGAAAGCGAAAATATACACCTGTAAAAGAATCAATTGTTGAAATAAAAAAAGAAAACAAACAAGAATTAAGAAATGAAGTTCCAAATACAGAGAACGAAAAAAATCTTGTAACAGTTATATCTGGTATTGTTGATAATTTTGAAACGATTAGCCAGTGTAGTGAAAGAAAAGAGCATGAACTACATCAGTTCATGGAAGGAATCTATAAGCTTTCTAGCATGGCTGCAGAGCGTTCAAAAGGTGAAAAGAACGCTCGTGGTCTTGAGGGCGAATTACATGTATTACGGGTTGAAAATGAAAGGCTAAAGCGAGAAAAGGAAGAGCTTGTTCATGATATAAAAGAAATGACGCAGCATTTAATTCATTTCATTACGAGCTCTGATATCAATCAAATTCGCACATTACCTTTCTTCGTAAAAGAATGTAAACAAGATTTGCATAAATTAGGGTTATATAACGCACAAGACGGTAAAATGAAAATTATGGTTGATCGTAGTGGGCAGGTTATGACTGTAACGCAGTAATAAAATTTGGGTACAAAATAAAAGGGAGATACATAGTGTATATGTATTTCCCTTTTGTTTTGTATGGAATCGTTTCAAGGAAGATGATTTTTTAAGATTGTAGTAACTTGGAAACCATTTGCGGTATTTGATTTGCTTGTGAAACCATGCTAAGGGCAACTTCAGTTAACAATTTAAACTTTAAAAAATCGCTCATTTCCTGCGCCATATCCGCATCTTCAATTCGAGATGCAGCATCTGTTAGGGCCATACTTTGGCTATTTAAATTTTCAATATTAAACTGTAAACGATTCATCATAGCCCCAAGATCAGCACGATGAAGTGATACATTTTGTAAAGCCTCTTCAATTTTACGAATTGCCGCTCTTGCTTCTTGTTCTGTTGAAATGTTGATGTCATGTTGTGTAGGGGAAGGGGGAATGTGTTTCATTATATTTACTGTATGACCAATATCATCTAACGTAACAGGACGGTGTTTTCCATCAAACACGGATAAATCATTAAACTCAGTCGTCTCGCCAATATAGCCAGTTTGCTCTATTAAAGACTGAAACTCTTTATTCAGTGAATTACGGTTTTTATTTGAATTTGTACCATTAGCAGATTGAACAGCTAAATCACGCATGCGCTGTAAAATATTCATCACAGTTTGAAGTGCAGCTTCTGCCGTGCGAAGCATCGATATTGCATCCTCATTATTACGAATCGCCACACGCATACCACTCGCTCGTGCATGCATACGAGTCATAATCGCAATATTAGATGGATTATCAGAAGCATGGTTTAACTTCTTACCAGTCGCCAAATGCTCCGTTGCAACATGCATACGCTTCTCATTCTCATACAACGACTGCCTAGCATTCATACTTAAAACATTCGTACCAATACGCATAATAGACACTCCTTATAAAATTGATATAGTCAGTGTTCTAAAACTAATAAACGGATATGGAAGGATCAAAGGGTTTGTACTTACTTTATCTTTTTGTTTTCATATACAGGACTAGGCTACAATCAGCCCTGACCGCTTCTAAATATGGATAAATCTTCTCTTCCAGCTAAGGGAAGCATTTAATCTATCTATACAGAAAAAATAAACCTCTCCGCAAGCAGAGAGGTTTATTCATGAAACTAACTCAAATGGCTTATTGTAATAATTTAGAAACCATTTGTGGAGTTTGGTTTGCTTGAGAAAGCATGCTGATACCAGCTTCGTTCAAGATTTTGAACTTAGTCATTTCAGACATTTCTTTCGCCATGTCAGCGTCTTCTACTTGAGAAGCAGCAGATGCCATGCTAGATGCTTGGTTTTTTAAGTTATTTACGTTAAAGTCAAGACGGTTTAACGTAGCCCCTAAAGTTGCACGGTTAGAAGCGATTGTTTCTAATGCTTCGTCAATTGCTTTGATTGCAGAGTTAGCATCAGTAGCTGTTGAAGTTTTACCATTAGTAGTAGCAGCCGTAAATGCATCACCAATTGCTCGAGCAGCTTCTAATGTATTACCAGAATCATCAGTTTTACTGAATCGATCAATTGCATCTGAAATTTTTGTCACGTCACTTGAATTCATAGAACCTTTAACTTTATCGAATGATGTTACAAAGGATTGCATTGCAGCTTTTCTAGTATCAGGTGTAGAAGTTGTAGTTAAATCGGATAATGCAGTAGCAAAACCTTTAACAGCATTGACGTCTGTTGTTAATGTAGCTTTTGCAGCTCCTTTAAACGCTGTACCAATTGCTTTAGCGTTTTCTAGATTGTTTTCACCTTCGAATTTTTTAATTGCAGCATCAATTGTTTCAACGTCTTTAGCATTCATTGCAGGTTTAAGATTTTTGTATTGAGCTGTAAAAAGAGCTACCGAATCAGTTCTTTCTGTAGGAGTAGCACCACTAGTACCAGTACCAGTTAAATTTGTTAAATCGTCTGCTACTGTATCGGCTATTGTGTTACTAGCAACACCAACTAACTCTTGACCAGATCCGATACCAAGTCCGTTAGCAGCAATGCTTAAGCTATTAATCTTTAATGCAGCAGTAGAAGAATCAGATAAGCTAATGTCAATTTGTTTACCTTTATCTTCAGAATCTAATGTTTGAATTGAGATAGCTTTGTTACTGCCATCTAATAATTTTTTGTCATTGAACTCTGTGTTTTTAGAAATATAATCAATTTGTTCTTTTAATGCAGCGAACTCTTTGTCTAGTGCGCCTTGGTTTTTATCTGTATTTGTGCCGTTTGCAGATTGGTTAGCAAGGTCACGCATACGAAGTAAGATGTTAGATACTGAGTTCATTGCTGAGTCAGCTGTACGGATTAAAGAAATACCGTCTTGTGTGTTGTTAGCTGCAACTCCTAATCCGCTTTCACGTGCACGCATACGAGTTGCGATTGCAAGACCTGCTGCATCGTCAGAAGCGTTGTTGATACGTTTACCGCTTGATAAACGGTCCATAGCGTTACTCATTTTAGCTTGGTTTTGGCGCATGTACTCTTGCGTACGCATGCTATTAATGTTTGTATTAATTCTCATGTTAAGAACCCCCATTTTTTTATATTGACTTTTCTGCAAATTGAAAAACGGTAATATGCGAAAAAATCAATTTCGAGATTTATTGTAATCCCTGTCATAGCGGGTGTCAACTAAAAATTCGAATTAATAAATATAAAAAAATAACAGTTTAACAATATATTCATTTTTTTATTACAATATTATTAAAAGGATTATTGCAAACTTTAAAAAAAAACTCTAATATTAGATTATCTTTGTTTACCGAAAAGGTGATATTATGTTAGTTGGAAATATAGTAAAAGAAGTGCTTGCATATAAGAAAGGACAAATTCAGCAAAAGCTAAGTAGTCCACAAGCATTCGTTAGTAGTCGTTTTCAAGAGAAGTTGCAGAGTGAACCTGCGAAGGAGACGAAGGGGACTGCGCAACCGGCAAGTGTAGAGGATATGAGTCAGCCGGTACAATCTACAAAAATAGAAACGGTCGTAAATAAACCGGAACAATCTATTAATAAAGTAGAGGAAGCGAGTAAGCCTGAAGAAAAGGCTGAAACGAAGAAAGCAGATGAAGTGCAAGTCGCACAAAAAGAGTTTGAACGACGTTTCCCAGAAACGAAAAATGAGGCTGCTGATACGTGGGAATTAACGAAGAAGTATAATATTCAAAAAATACGTTCTTCCAATGAGGGGAAGTATGAGGATATTATTGATCGCGCTAGCCGTACATACGGAATTCCGAAAACGTTAATTCAAAAAATGATTGAAGTAGAGTCTAATTTTAATCCGAAAACGGTGTCACATGCAGGTGCGATGGGTCTTATGCAGCTTATGCCAGCGAATGTGAAAGAGATGGGTATAAAAAATCCATTTTCACCAGCTGAAAGTATTGAAGGCGGTGTAAAAGAGTTAAGCGGTTATTTAAAGAAAAATAACGGCGACTTAGTATTGGCACTTGCTTCTTATAATGCTGGCCCTGGTAATGTGAGAAAGTACGGAGGCGTACCACCATTTAAAGAAACGCAAGGATATATTAAAAAAATATTAAATATCGACGTTTCAAAATAAGAAGTTTCATATATAGAGAGAACATGAAATTTTCGTGAACATGATATGGGAGTTGGCTAGATTTGAAATTACAAGATGATATTCCGTTAACAATTTATTTTGAAATCGGAAATACGAAAAAGAAAATTGAAGATTTGCTTCATATTACGAAAGGTACATTGTATCGTCTTGAAAATTCAACGAAAAATACGGTGCGTCTTATGCTTGAGAATGAAGAGATTGGAACCGGAAAGATTTTGACGAAAAACGGGAAGATGTACGTTGAAATCGTTGAATTGAAAAGGTAGGGAAGGGGATTGTCATGAGTGGCGAAAAATTAAGCCAAGAGCAAATTGATGCCCTGCTGAAGGCGGTAAATGAAGGCGAGGAAATGCCAGCTTTCGCACAAGAAGCAGGGAAGCAAGAGAAATTTCAAGAGTATGATTTTAATAGACCGGAGAAGTTCGGTGTTGAGCATTTACGTAGCTTGCAAGCGATTGCTTCTACATTTGGTAAACAGACGTCACAGACGTTGGCAGCGCGTATGCGTATTCCGATTGAGCTAGAGCCTTCAACGGTTGAGCAAGTTCCATTTACGAGTGAGTATGTGGAGAAAATGCCGAAAGATTACTATTTATATTGCGTTATTGATCTTGGCCTTCCAGAGCTTGGAGAAATTGTTATTGAGATTGATTTAGCGTTCGTTATTTATATTCATGAATGTTGGCTTGGCGGGGATAGTAAGCGTAACTTTACGATGCGCAGACCACTTACCGCATTTGAGTTTTTAACACTGGATAATATTTTTATGCTCCTTTGTAAAAATTTAGAGCAATCATTTGAAAGCGTTGTTGCGATTGAACCAAAATTTGTAACGACGGAGACAGATCCGAATGCATTAAAGATTACGACAGCGAGTGATATCATTTCATTACTGAACGTAAATATGAAAACAGATTTTTGGAATACGACGGTGCGTATCGGTATTCCGTTCTTATCTGTTGAAGAAATTATGGATAAGTTAACGTCTGAAAATATTGTCGAACATTCTTCGGATAAGCGTAAAAAGTATACGTCTGAAGTGGAAGTGAAAGTAAATCAAGTGTATAAACCTGTTCACGTTGCAATTGGCGAGCAAAAGATGACAATGGGTGAGATTGAACAAATTGAAGAAGGCGATATTATTCCGCTTCATACGAAAGTTTCGGATGAATTACTTGGTTATGTAGATGGAAAGCATAAATTTAATTGTTTTATTGGGAAAGATGGAACGCGTAAGGCGCTCTTATTTAAAAGTTTTGTAGAGTAGGAGGATCCATATGAAGCATGAAGTATCTCCTGTGTCATTAATGGGATTAGAAGATTTTGCAGGAAAGCGAAATGAAGCGGGTAAAGCACATATTGATACCGTTTCAGATATTTCGATTGAACTTGGTGTAAAGCTTGGGAAGTCATCTATTACGCTCGGTGATGTGAAACAGTTAAAAGTTGGCGATGTTCTGGAAGTAGAGAAAAACCTAGGACATAAAGTAGATGTGTATTTAAGTAATATGAAAGTCGGCATCGGTGAAGCAATCGTAATGGACGAGAAGTTCGGTATTATCATTTCTGAAATTGAAGCCGATAAGAAGCAAGCTGCGCTTATGAAAGCGCAAAGTCAAATGCAAGATAAAAAGTAGAGGAGGAGTCATATGTCGTATATGACGACCTTATTTCAAGTCGTTTTACTGTTTGGTGCACTCGGCTACGGTGCATATTATATGACGAAAAAGACGCGCAAGCAGCAGTTTTTTAAACAAGGTGAAAATGGCCATATTCAAGTGAAAGACGGGGTGTATTTAAATCATCAAACGAGTGCCTTTTTATTTGAAGTGGATGGCAAGCAAGTGTTCACTGTTATTAGTAATAACGGTGTACAATCTGTGCAATTAACAGGAACAGGAAATCAGTTTCAACAAGCGCTAGAAGACGCGGTGAAGAGTGAAACGAAAAAAGTAGAGGATCCATCATGAGAATAAAGAAACAGTTATCATTATTAGCCGTTATTTTCGTATTTTCTATCGTTTTTTCAATTATTTTTGTAAATCCAGCGTATGCGGCCCCGAACGGTTTTATTAATTTCGAAAATGGAAAAGAGTTTACGAGTAATTCAAGTGTACAACTATTTGCGCTCGTTACCCTTTTATCATTATCTTCTTCTATCGTTCTATTATTTACACATTTTACTTATTTTATGATCGTTCTTGGGATTACACGTCAAGGACTTGGGGTAATGAATTTACCACCGAACCAAGTACTTGTTGGACTTGCATTATTTTTATCACTCTTTACGATGCAGCCTGTACTTGGGCAGCTAAAGAGCGATGTGTGGGATCCGATGACGAAAGAGAAAATAACGGTAAGTCAAGCTGCGGAGACGACAGCTCCGATTATGAAAGAGTATATGTCAAAGCATACGTATAAGCATGATTTAAAAATGATGCTGAAAGTGCGCGGAGAAGAGTTGCCGAAAGATTTGAAAGATCTTTCCTTATTTACGCTCGTACCATCCTTTACGTTAACGCAAATCCAAAAAGGGTTGTTAACGGGGATGTTCATTTATTTAGCGTTTGTATTTATAGATTTGATTATTAGTACACTTTTAATGTACCTCGGGATGATGATGGTACCGCCGATGATTTTAAGTTTACCATTTAAAATACTCGTTTTCGTATATTTAGGTGGATATACAAAAATCGTCGACATTATGTTTAAAACGGTCGCCTGAAGCGTTTGATGCTATGTGATAGGAGTCATATAAATGAATACGTCACCAATTATAGATATTTTTCAAACCTTTTTTTATAAAGGGGTTATGATTTTAATGCCGGTTGCCGGTGTAAGTATGATTGTCGTTATTATTATCGCTGTCATTATGGCGATGATGCAAATTCAAGAGCAAACGCTGACGTTTTTACCGAAAATGGCGAGTATTGTACTCGTTATTATCATTTTAGGTCCGTGGATGTTTCAAGAGTTAACGACGCTTATTTTAGATTTATTTGATAAAATCCCATCGCTATTGCGTTCGTACTAAGATAGGTGAACTGAAATGAATATGGAATTATGGGCGGCGACGTTTTTTGCG
Organism: Bolla brennus; assembly: GCA_018250355.1. Lineage (NCBI taxonomy): Eukaryota > Metazoa > Arthropoda > Insecta > Lepidoptera > Hesperiidae > Bolla > Bolla brennus. The sequence goes on along the minus strand of DWRB01000007.1, from coordinate 53,614 downwards.
TTTTGCCGCATTACTTCATTTTTATATTTTTTACCGTTTTTCTCAGGTCGATCCATTCCAGCAATGGCGAAGGTTACAGTTGGACTTGCTCTTTCAATTACAGTTGCCGATCAAGTTGATGTTTCTCACATAAAGACAACTTGGGACGTTGCAGCTTATGCAGGAACGCAAATTGTAATTGGATTATCGCTTTCAAAAATTGTAGAAATGCTGTGGAATATTCCAAAAATGGCAGGGCATATTTTAGACTTTGATATCGGTTTATCACAGGCGAGTTTGTTTGATGTAAATGCAGGCTCACAGTCTACTTTACTATCAACCATTTTTGATATATTTTTCCTCATTATTTTTATTTCACTTGGCGGCATTAATTATTTCGTTGCCACGATTTTAAAGTCGTTTCAATATACAGAGGCGATTTCAAAATTGCTGACGACTAGTTTTCTAGATAGTCTACTCGCAACGTTATTATTTGCGATCACATCAGCGGTTGAAATTGCTCTTCCGCTTATGGGAAGTTTATTCATCATTAACTTTGTTTTAATTTTAATCGCAAAAAACGCTCCGCAATTAAATATTTTTATGAATGCATTCGTCATTAAAATTACATGTGGTATTTTGTTTATTGCGATGAGTGTACCGATGCTCGGTTATGTGTTTAAAAATATGACAGATGTATTGCTTGAGGAATATACGAAACTATTTAACTTTTTCTTAACGAAGTAGGGGGACGCGCATGGCAAAGGATAATAAAACAGAAAAGGCCACCCCGCAGAAGCGTAAAAAATCGCGTGAAGAAGGGAATATTGCCCGGAGTAAAGATTTAAATAATTTATTTTCCATACTAGTATTAGCAGTTGTCGTGTACTTTTTCGGAGATTGGCTCGGATATGAGATTGCGAATTCTGTAGCGGTGCTGTTTGATCAAATTGGAAAAAATACAGATTCGACCGAGTATTTTTACTTGATGGGGATTTTATTACTAAAAGTATCCGCGCCAATATTAATACTCGTATACGCTTTTCATTTATTTAATTATATGATTCAAGTCGGTTTCTTATTTTCTTCTAAAGTCATTAAGCCGAAAGCGTCACGTATTAACCCAAAAAACTATTTTACGAGATTGTTTAGTCGTAAAAGTTTAGTAGATATTTTGAAATCACTATTTTATATGGGATTAATCGGTTACGTCGCTTACATTCTGTTTAAAAAGAATTTAGAGAAGATTGTTAGTATGATTGGATTTAACTGGACTGCGTCACTTACTGAAATTATTAGGCAAATTAAATTTATCTTTTTAGCTATTTTAATTATATTAATTGTTCTTTCTATTATTGATTTTATTTATCAAAAATGGGAGTACGAACAAGATATTAAGATGAAAAAAGAAGAAGTAAAAAGGGAGCATAAAGATAATGAAGGGGACCCGCAAGTAAAGGGAAAGCGAAAAAACTTTATGCATGCCATCTTGCAAGGGACAATTGCGAAGAAGATGGATGGTGCAACATTTATTGTAAACAACCCGACTCATATTTCGGTCGTACTTCGGTACAATAAACAGGTTGATGCGGCGCCAATTGTCGTTGCAAAAGGGGAAGATGAACTCGCATTATATATACGAACGCTTGCCCGCGAACAAGAAATACCAATGGTGGAAAACCGTCCGCTTGCTCGTTCTTTATATTATCAAGTCGAGGAAGATGAGACGATTCCAGAAGATTTATACGTAGCTGTAATTGAAGTTATGCGCTATTTAATTCAAACGAATGAACTTGAAGTATAATAGCGCGGTTGGAGGAGATCTCTTGTGTTTAAGATAGATTCTGCAAGAACCTATTTTTCTATCTTTTTAGCAGCGTCATTCGTAGTGGCGCTCTTAATTCCACTTCCACCATTTATACTTGATATCGTTATCGTTTTTTTACTAAGTATGTCAGTGCTTATTTATATGCGAGCAACAAGTATTAACGAGTGGGATGAATTAAAGTCATTTCCAACGATGTTGTTATTAATCGGGATTTTCCGCGTATCGATTAACGTTTCGACGACGCGAGCGATTTTGACAGACGGAAATGCAGGTCATGTTATTGAAGAGTTCGGTCAGTTTGTAATTGGCGGGAACTTATTAATTGGTATCGTTATTTTCATAGTATTAATCATATTCCAGTTTATCGTTGCAAACGGTGCATCTCGTACAGCTGAAGTTGCAGCTCGTTTTACACTTGATTCTTTACCGGGGAAACAAATGTCGATCGATGCCGATTTAAACCAGCGTATTATTACTGAAAAAGATGCACAGGCAAAACGAAAAAAATTAAATATGGAAACAGAGTTTTACGGAGCGATGGATGGTGCCGGAAAGTTCATTAAAGGGGACGTTATTTTCGGGATCGTCATTTTATTCGTAAACATTATTTTCGGTTTAATTGTCGGCATAATGCAGCAAGGAATGAGTTTTGCTGAAGCAGCTATTCACTATACACAGCTAACTGTCGGTGACGGAATTGTAAACCAAATTGGTTCGTTAATGCTTGCGATTTCAACAGGTATTATCGTAACACGTGTATTTGATGGTTCAGCGGATACAGTAACAGAAGGTATCTTTAAAGAGTTATTAGCACATGAAGTCGTTGTATATGCGCTTGGTGGTTTATTTATTGCGATGGGTATTTTCACTCCGCTACCATTTCTACCATTCGCACTCGTTGGTGGAACAATTATCTTCTTAGGAATTCGCAATAAAAACCGAATAAAGAAAGAAAAAGAAGACGAGCTTCAAAAAGAATTAGAAATGATTCAAGGCGAAGATGAGCAACTGCAACAAGTGGAAGATTCATTCGGAGTATTTACAGATAAATATCCAATTATTGTAGAGCTCGGTTTAGATTTAGCAGCACTTGTAAAGCAGAAAATTAACGGGGAAACAGCTCGTGATAAAGTTGTTCTTATGAGGAAGTCGATTATTACCGACCTTGGTATTAACGTTCCTGGCATTAACTTTAAAGATAATACGAGTTTTAGACCACGCGGACGTTACATTATTCGTATTAAAGGTGCGAAGGCAGCTGAAGGAGTTTTAAAATCAGGTTATTTATTAGCATTGAAAACACCGAATGTAATGGCCGATTTAGATGCAGAACCAGCGAAAGATCCAATTTTCGGTGAAGATGGATATTGGATTTTAGAGCATATGGTACAAGATGCACAAATGAAAGGCTATCAAGTATTAGAGCCGCTTAGCATATTAATTACACATTTAGATGTTGTCGTTAGACGCAATCTTCATGAGTTAATTCAGCGTCAACATGTAAAAGACTTAATTAACTCGCTTGAAAATGATAACGGCGTTTTATTAGAAGAGATTAAGAAGAAAGAAATCGACTTATCACTCGTTCAAAATGTTATTAAACAATTGCTAAAAGAGGGTATTTCTATTCGTGATTTACCAACTATTATCGAAGGTATTATTGACGGAAAAGAAATTTATCAAAATCATGTAGACGGTGTAACGTCATTCGTCCGTGAATGTATTTCAAAAGTGATTTGTGAAAATGCGAAAAATCCTGACGGTAAAATTTATGCGGCGCTCTTCTCGGATTCAATCGAGTTAGATGCGGATGTTGTAAATAATTCATACCAAGGTTACTTATTAAACTGGGATTTAGATTTAGAAACACGTGTTGTTGAACAAGTACAGCGTGTCTTTAAACAAGCTCGTTTAATGGGAAGAGAACCAGTATTATTAACGCGTAGAAAAGATTTCAGATTTGCGATTGTAAGACTTCTTGAGCGTTATCAAGTAGAAGCGCAAGTACTTTGTATTAGCGAATTAGCACCGGAAATTGTTGTAGATCAAATTGCCTATATTGAATAGTAGGGGGTGAAGTAATGGAAAGTACAGAAAAGAAAGAAGCGTTAATGCGAATAAAAGCAGCTTCGAAAAATGAATTGTATCGAAAGTTATTTGACCAATATGGTACAGATTATTATTACGTTGTCGATGAAAGTGTAAAACGAAATATCCCGTTTTTTTGGAAAAAGAATTATGAAATGTTAGTTGCTTTTCCAGAGGATAAACAGGAAGAAGTGAATGAAGGCACAGCTCAATTTCATGAACAATTAATGGATGTTGTAAATGATCCTTCAGAACAAATTGTGAAGGCGAACGGAATTCAATCGGTACTGCACAATTTAGAAAACGTGACGACTTCTATGTCATATGCGGCGATGCAAACAGGAAATAGTGAAGAATGGACAAGAAAGAAAGAGAAACTATTAAAGCTGTTTGAAAAAGGTATTGTCGTTGTGAAACAGACGGAAGAAACGAAAGTAGCGAAAGTAACAAAAAAGCAAAAAACTGTGAAAAAAGTTGTTCCGGTCAAGAAAGAAGAAGTGGTTGTAAAAAAAGAAAACCAAGAATCTGTACCGTTTATTATTCAAAAAGTAATTCGTATGCTAGAGCAAAACGATGTAGAACAATACTTCATTCATGCATATGCTGAAAAGTTAAAAGTGAAGTTTGAGAATGCGACGATGATTACAGAAGAAGAAGTAATCGGCTATATATTGGAAGATATGAGATCTCATTTTAACACGGAAAACGTATTTGAAAAAGAAGTGCAAACAATTGCATTAATCGGTCCAACTGGAGTTGGAAAAACGACGACACTGGCGAAAATGGCATGGCAGTTTCACGGTAAGAAAAAAACGGTCGGTTTTATTACGACAGATCATTCGCGCATTGGAACAGTACAGCAACTGCAAGATTACGTAAAAACAATGGGATTTGAAGTAATCGCTGTACGTGATGAAGCTGCAATGACAAGAGCGCTTACGTATTTTAAAGAAGAAGCGTGCGTCGATTATATTTTAATTGATACAGCCGGAAAAAATTATCGTGCGTCAGAAACAGTGGAAGAGATGATTGAAACGATGGGACAAGTAGAGCCGGATTACATTTGTTTAACGTTATCAGCTTCGATGAAAAGTAAAGATATGATTGAAATCATTACGAACTTTAAAGATATTCATATTGATGGTATCGTATTTACGAAATTTGATGAAACAGCAAGTAGTGGTGAATTATTGAAAATTCCAGCAGTATCATCGGCTCCAATTGTATTAATGACAGACGGACAAGACGTGAAGCAACATATACATATCGCTACAGCTGAACATTTAGCGAAACAAATGTTGCAAACATCATAGAAAAGAGGTGAAGGATAAGGCAACTGCCTTATTCAAACGAGTATGAACGGTCTTTATATAGGTTCTATGGGTATGATGAATTACATGCAGCGCATTAATGTTCATTCGAATAACGTTGCAAATGCTCAAACGACAGGATTTAAAGCAGAAAATATGACTTCTAAAGTGTTTGATGTACAAGACACATATCGCCGCGGAGATGGGGCTGTGACAAATATCGGTTCGACTGATTACGCTGTAGTACCAGCCGCAACGCATGTGAACTTAGTACAAGGAAATATACAAATGACAAATAGTGATACAGATTTCTTTTTAGATGACGGTACGGCCGGCACAGCTTCGTTTTTCGTTACATCTAAAAATAATGAAACGTTTTTAACGAGAGACGGTAGTTTTACATTAAATAGTGATCGTTATTTACAAACAACTTCAGGTGCTTTTGTAATGGGAGAGAATAATGAACGTATTCGTATTCCAGAAGGAGCAAAGGTAGCTGTACAAGCAGACGGTACGTTATATGATGCAGTAACACAAAATAATATTGCCCGCCTGCAAACAAAAACAGTAGGTGCAGAAGCGAATAATCGTCTCGTACAAAGAGAGAACAAAAGCTTTATACTAGCAGAAGGAAACATTGCTGATTTACCGAACGGAGCAGGGACTGTAAAAAATCATATGCTAGAAAATTCAAATGTAGATATGACGAAAGAAATGGCTGATCTTATGACTGATCAAAAAATGATTTCAGCGTCACAACGTGTTATGACTTCATTTGATAAAATTTATGAAAAAGAAGCGAATGAAATATTGAGATAAGAGACTTCCCATAGAGGAAGTCTTTTTTTTATTATTGCTTTTATTACAGTTACATCATAAAATGATAATGATTATCAATATCATTTTATCTATTTTCATAAGAATGGAATCTCATAATGATAGCAACATTTGTTTAACGAAGTGAATTAAAAACAAGGGGATGGTGTGTATATGTCTACAAAAAATCAACTTTGCATTGGATTATGTTTAATTTCGAGAAAGAAAGAGGAAGAGTGTATATTTGATTCGGGAATTGATGAACAAGTAGAGTTAGCGAAACGAGCAGAAAAATCGAAGTTAGATTTTGTTTTTAAAGCAGATTATTTAGTGGCGCACCCAGATTTAATTGCTCGTAATAAGGGAAATGTCATTTTAGATCCGACGTTATTGTTTACTGCTATTGCTTATGCAACAGAAAAAATTGGAGTCGTTACGACTGCTTCAACGTCGTTTTATCCACCATATATATTAGCGAGGCAATTACAAGCTTTACACTGGATTAGTAACGGCCGAGTTGGTTGGAATATTGTTACATCCATTGACGGCGCTGAAAACTTTGGTGAGGAAGGGATGCCATCATCAGAGGAACGATACGCGAAAGCGGCAGAATGTACAGCGTTAGTAAGAAAACTTTGGGGAAGTCATCCTAATGAAGTTTTGAAAGTAGATAATCCTGATGTGATTAGAGAGATGGTAAAGCCTATTGAGCATAATGGCGAATACTTTAAGGTGAAAGGTCCACTTAATATTCCGCAGCACATTTCAGGGGAAATGCCATTATTCCAAGCTGGTGCTTCAGAGTCAGGCCGGAATTTCGCTGCTTCTGTTGCGAATGCAATTTTTGCTGCAACGCCGGATTTAGAGTCAGGAATGGAATTGCGTCAAGATTTAAGAAGAAGAGCAGAACAGCATGGCCGAAAGCAAGAGGATATACGTGTATTGCCTGGGTTATATTTCTTTATAGGTGATACATATGAAGAAGCGTTAGAAATGCATAGGCAAGCTCATCAACACCTCACAAAAGAGAAGAGATACTCGTTACTCGAAATGGTTCTCGGACTAAATGCGAGAGGGATTCCGCTAGAAAGTAAGATTACGGAAGAGATGTTGCCAAGCCGTGATCAAACTGTTCGCAGTAAAACACACGCTGAATTATTACGCAACTACATTATTAAAAATGAACCAACTGTTGAACAAATACTAGAACGACCAGAAGTTGTTGGCTCGGCTCATTGGGTTGCGGTTGGTACAGCGCAAGACGTTGCGAAACAAATTATGGATAGGTTTGAGGCCGGAGCGTTAGATGGATTTATTGCTATTCCAGGAGGACCGCCAAAGTCACTAGATCTATTCTTTAGTGAAGTTATTCCTTTATTTGTGAAGGCCGGTGTATTTAGGGAAGAGTATACAGGCTCTACTTTACGGGAGCATTTGCAGGAGAATCTATCAAATACGTTGCAACTAAAATAAGTGAAATAGTATGTAGAAAAAGCCTTTTGATGAAAGGCTTTTTATTTTTGAGTTAAATTTCAGAATTATCAATTGACTTTACAGTTCTGTTTTTTTATATTAGTAGGTATACTAATAACTACTAATATATATGTATCGTTTTGAGATGAGAGTTATATAGAATGTGAGGGATTGCCGTTGGATGAAATAATAAAGGAATTACAAAAGTTGGGTTTTTCCCAGTACGAATGTAAAGCGTATATTGGATTATTAAAACATTCCACAGTAACTGGGTATGAAGTGAGTAAACAGACAGGAGTACCTCGTTCGATGATTTATGAAGTGCTCGGTAAATTGATGGATAAAGGAGCAGTGCATATCGTTCCTACTGAACCAGTGAAATATGTACCAGTACCAGCTACGGAGCTAATGTATCGAATGCGAAAAGATTTTGAAAAGTCCTTTGAATTTTTAGACCGGAAATTAAATTGTTTAGAACAAGAGAGACAAATAGATGTAATTTCGCATATTCGCTCCAATGATCGTGTTGTAAAAGAAATATGCAATATAATTAATAGGGCAAAGGACGAGTTATGGATTTCTGTATGGGAAGATCAAGTGCATGAAATTGAGCCATATATTCGTCAAAAGGAAGAGGAAGGTGTACATATATTTTCAATCTTATTTGGCGCTCCAAATACAAAAATAGGCGCGACGTTTCACCATAATTATATGACGCCCCACGTTGTTGAAAAGAGAATGGGTGGTCATTTAACTGTTATTGCTCGTGATGGAGAGGAAGTATTAATTGCAAACTTCTCAAATGATAGCACTTCATGGGCCGTTACAACGTATGACCCAGCTTTAGTTCTCGTTGCTACAGAGTATGTGCGGCACGATATTATGGTTGAGGAAATTACGAAGGAGTTTGGAGCGGATAAGTTAGATACGTTATGGCGTAAAAATATAGATTTAGTTCATGTCGTAACAGGAAAACGAACGATGGAAGGAATGGAGGATGATAGGAATGAGTAAAGCTCAAGCACATGTAGCTTTGCAAAGCGATGATACATTTCAGCAAGGAGTAAAAGATTGTTTACCGACTGTATTTGGTTATTTGAGCATCGGTATAGCAGCTGGTGTAATTGCAAAAACAGCAGGTTTTTCCATCATTGAAATTGCGTTTATGTCCACTTTAATTTATGCAGGTTCTGCCCAATTTATATTAGCTGGTATGTATGCAGCCGGTGCTCCTGCTTCAGCAATCATTTTCACCGTCTTTTTTGTTAATTTACGCCACCTTCTAATGAGTGCTGCCCTTGCTCCGTATTTTATGAAAATTCCTCTATTTAAAAACTTAATCATCGGTTCGCAAATTACAGATGAAACTTTCGGTGTTGCAGTGCAGCAGGCAGCGCAAAAAGGATATTTAGGTGAAAGATGGATGATCGGGCTTAATGTAACAGCGTATTTAAATTGGATACTTGCTACTATTATTGGCGGGCTGTTTGGTGAGTGGATACCAGATCCGCATACGTACGGGATGGATTATGCATTACCAGCAATGTTTATCGGATTATTTGTACTTCAGCTCATAAGTAGTAAACCGAAGCTAGCAATTCATCTTACTGTTGCAATTGTAGCGATTATGATTGCATACGTTTCACACTTATTTATGCCAGATAGTATAGCGGTTATTATCGCAACATTACTAGCTGCGACAATTGGAGTTGTGATTGAAAAATGGAAATGAGATTGGACGTACTATTACTTTTACTAGCAGCAGGAGCTGTCACACTCGTGCCACGTATTTTACCTCTACTCGTATTTAGCAAACTACAAATTCCAGACTGGGGTTTAAAATGGTTAAATTACATACCAATTGCGATATTAGCAGCACTTTTAGCACAAGTATTATTTATGCATGAGACGATGCAGTGGGATTACCTTATCGCAGCAATCCCAACATTTCTTGTTGCAATATATACTCGTAGTTTATTAGGTACAGTATTAACGGGAGTGATTGTGATTATTTTGTTACGTTTCTTTTTCTAAAAAGGATTACGCTCATATAATAGCGAAAGGTGTAATAACATGAAAGATATAGGGGTGGTGTTATGATACTTTTAACGATAGGAGCAATTTTGTTAACGTTGTTTATTTTATTTATTATCGGCTTCGTCACGTTTATGATGTTTGTTGATAAGGCGACACCTCAAATATATTATACACCTTGTGAATCAGTGACAGTGAAAACTAAAGGTAAACATAGAAGGAAGAAAAGTTGAAAATTGGCTTTTCTTCCTTCTTTACTATTTGGGTGTATATTGCTTATGCTTAAATTTTATAATTCCATGTATAATACAATATAAAAAGATTGGGATATGTTCCAAAGATAGCTGAATCACTATTTTGGGAACATCCATTTTTGTCCGCAGTTCGTAAATACGTGTGTTTGTACTAATTTTAAAGACCAAATTATATAGACTGGTCGTTCGTTTCATAAATATATCTTAAAAAGGAATTCAATTTAATATCAAATTTGTGTATAAATGCTCTATACACAAGGGTAAACCCCTTTGATATACCGTATCCTAAAATTACACCCATACAATTAAATATTACATCGTTTATATCGACATATCGAAAAGTGAATCCGGCATAAAGTGCTGATAAAAGTTGTAAAGTTTCTAATAAGACTCCTAATACAATTCCTAATAAAACAACCTGTTTGAAATTCGTCTTTTTTATATAAGGAAAACCAAAGCCAAAAGGAACTGTTAGTAGTATATTAAGTATTGATGTTGTTATAGCAAAATGGTCCGTGTTAAATGGTATAAAATTAGCATCTCTCCATACATTTTGTCCAATTTCTTTTTTCATATTTTCATCTATAATAATTGGGAATTGGGTATAATTAAATACTACACAAAGATACAAATAAAATATTGAAAAAAATAGTAAGTACATGCTTCTCTTTTTTAGGTGTAACTTAAAAAAGAGAAGTAAAAATAACAACATAATAAACGCTCCAATAAGAATAAAACCATCAAAGTCAATTAGCATGTGTAAAACCCTCATATTTTTATATTTAAACTATGATGTCTAATAATAGACATCATAGTTTAGTGGTGATATTTTAATTAGATATTTTCCCATTCCCTCGTATATTTTGCCCATCGTCATTTGTTTTCCAAATAAATAAGTAGTATTCATTTGAATTTTTATCAACATTATATGCACCAGAGAAAGATTTATTTATGCCACCATTAACAGTTCCATAACTAGGATCCGAACCCCATGCAGATCTATATAGAGTATAATTTACATCGTAAGGCCCCACAGCTCCTCCATCAGTAGAATATACATATGCACTCCCATTGATATATACACTACCTTTAGAAAGTGTGTGAAATTGTTTGTTTTTACTACCATCTACCACTCGATGATCCATTTTAAAACTGTAACTACTAGATGCTGCTAATGTTGGTATAGCGAAACATGTTAGTAAGGTTAAAGCAGTGATAATAGAAAAAAATTTTGTTTTCATATGTTTCTCCCTTGTTAATTTATTATTGAGAGGCCTTCTCAATAAAGAGAATAATCTATTTAATTGAACACGTAAATAATAAAGTATAAAGATTAATAATTTTTTACATTGGTTTTACGATTATTAAGAAAATGCCATATAGTTTCAATTTGTTTAAAAGACGAGAGTTTAATTGTTAAAATAATTAGAAAATTAATTAAAATCGGTATGATTATACGACTTCAAAAATATATTGAGGAGAATGAAGAGGCCGGGCAGTTCTTTAGCACTATGGATGTAATAATCACATAAAGATTAAGAGGAAATTAAAAGACCCAAACTTGATATTATACCAGGTTCAGGTCAAAGCTGTTAATGAAAGAAAGTAATTAGGTCTTTACTCCCATTTCATAGCTACATCCCCGAAAGAAGTAAAAAAAACAGCCCAAATAAAAAACTAATAAAGGAAAGAAAACCAATACATATTGAGAACACACGATTGTTTCTCCATTCGCGCCAGAAAACGATACATCCTAAAATACAAAGGAAAAACCAAATGGGCAGGAATATGAACTCGCTAACTTTCTCGGGAAGTAAACCATAAAAAGTTGTTACATATAAGATCCAATTTGTAAAAAATAAAATGCAAACGATAATAGATTGTAAGTGAGGGCGTTTGAGAAACTCCCCTTTTTTTATAGTTATAAAAATGATAGTTAGCGCAAATATAAAGGCGATGAATATGAAACTAAGTAAGAGTAATGTAAGCGTCATTTGAATCTCCTTTATAAGATTGTTCTTACAAGAAATGAATCTATTACATTGTATGCCTGCTTTGTAGAGTTCTCGCTATATTTTTCAGTGTACGGATTTAGAAATCCATGTTCACCGTGTAGTTGTTGTATTTCTAGTAAAGGATTGTTTTGTTGTTGCAACGTTTGAATGAAAGAGGATACTGAAAAACTAGCTTCTTTTTCAGGGAAAATAAGTAGGGTAGCACATGTTGGTTTCATACGAATATAGTCACGTATACGGGAACCGTAACATCCGATAATAAAATCTATTTTCGGATTGCTACTACATAGCCATGAGATGGTAGCACCAACACTAAAGCCAATAAGCCCAATATGTGTGTAACTACTAGAAAGGCAATTAATAAATTCTTCAATTTGCTCTTTTCCATCATCAAATCCAATATGATTCATAAAAAAATGATATGCTTTTTCTTCATCACTATAATGAAATGCATGTTGCGATTGTAGAAGATTAGGACAGAATACATCTATGTGAGATGAAGTAAAGTGTTGGGTAACGTGATGCATATGGTCGTTTACACCATATATTTCATGAACAGCAATGAGAGCTAATTTTTTCTTCATCGTTACAATGTACCTCTATGAAACTTAAATTCTTTCTCAACAAGGCAGATACGCAGGTGGAAGTTTTCATACCATTGCTCGCGGCCTCTTTTTTTCGCTTCTTTATGTAAGGCGTTTTGTTTCCAATTTTCAATTGCTTCAAGTGATTCCCAATAAGAAATTGTAATTCCGAGTCCTGCATGATCACGTGCACTTTCTACACCTAAAAATCCATGTTGCTGTTTTGCAAGTTCCTCCATTTTGTCGGCGACGGTACTATAATCTGTCGTATCATTTGATAAATTAGAAGTAAATATAACTGCATAATAAGACTTGTTTTTTTCTAAATTAGATGCCATTATTTTTCCCCCTTAATGTATAGTGTGAATGATTAATCCATAGTTTGTATTTTAGCAGGTCACAAAAAGAAAAGAAGTAGAAAATTCTTATTTTTTTAGCTCCTGTAAAATAGAAGATAGAAGAAATTTATAATAAGTAATCTAAAGGAAGAAAAATGCCACTTCAAAATCGAAGTGGCATTTTTTATATTTCCTCTAAGCTATTAACTGGAACAGTTAATTCGCGTTTTGGATTTGTTACTTCATATATGCGGGCGGTTTCGTTGCTTTCATCGACGTGTTGAATCATAACAGGCATGCCTTGAAAACTGACATTGGCTTCTTCAGATGACTCGGAAAGCTCTTTTGCGCGTTGTATATTCATTTATATTCCTCCCATCATTATTATCTTTGCAAAAAAGGAGGAATAATATACCATTTCGAGACATTTTTAAAGTTTTTGTATTATTTGTAATGTTTCTTTAATAAATGAAGAGAAGATGGAATCAGGATAGCCATCTATCGCTTGAACTGCTTCTTTTGCTTCTTTCAAGGCAGATTTTTTATCTTGAAGTTCTATATAGCAAAGAGCACGATAAGATCCAGCTGTTAATAACCACGATTGATCAAGTGGATGACTCATATAATCTGGTATGGTAGCATGTTTTAATGTTTCCAAAGCGTCCTTATAACGTTTTAAGCCATACAAAGATTTTCCTTTTTCAAGATAATGCAGTCCATCGTCTTGAAAAATGGGGTCATCTTTTAGTTTTTCTCGGAATTGTTCTAGGTGTTCTAATGCAATTGTATATTCATTCGTAACGGTGTTATAGTAATAAGCTTTTAATATATGTATATTTGCAGCGGATAAAGTATCTTCTGTAAATATGGCAAATTGCTCAGATTTTTTTATGTAATATAAATATCGTTCTTTATCAGTTGTAATGATTTTTTGATAAGATAAAATACGATAAAATTCATCTGTTTTATAATACACTTGATGTTTTTTTGAAAATGCAAGTGCATCTAAAATGACTCTCTCACAGTTTCCATAATCGCCAAAAGCGAGTAAAATAATTGCTTCTTTTAAGTATAATTGTATATGTGTAATAAGATCCATTTCTAAATTCTTCGATTTATAGTCATCACGAATCGTGGTAATCATCTGTAAACATTCTTTATATTTTTTACGTTTGAAGAGCATACAGTAAAACAGTAGTTTCGTTTCAGTGCTTTCTCGATATAAAGTATATTTTTCAAATATAGAAACAGCAGTTTCAACGTAATATTCAATATTATAATCGTTCATAATAGCTGCTCCTGTTAGGAACTGTTTATATAAACGAGCTGTATTTAAAGTAGAAGGTAGGTCTTTTTGAACAATTGGTAATAGAGTTTCATATACTTCATCACATTTATTCTTTATGAGTTGATCCATTTTTGTAATGAGTTCTACAATTTCATCATCGTCTTCTTCTAATAAAAAACTCGTTTCACATTCAAGTTTTTCTGCAATATATTGTAATGTTTTCATGGAAGGGGTAGCTTTTCCATTTTCAATTTGACTTAGCATACTTTTTGTCAGTTCTGAACCTGCTATTTCTGTTTGAGTAAGCTTTTTTTCTTTTCGTAACGTTTTAATTTTTTCGCCTAGAGTAGCCATCTCATGCTCCTTTATAATTAAAAAGTTAAATACAATTTAACTTTTTGTTGTAAAAATTGGAAAGTTGATTATATAATAAGTTTAACACAATTTAACTTTTAAGGGGAGAAAGTCATCATGGGAGATATAAGTATAGGAGAAAATGATTCAAGAATGAAAGTTGCAACGAGAAATATTATTTTGATGATGATTGGAAAGATGACGTCTTTATTAGGGGCAGGTATTTATACATTCGCAATGGGGTTATACGTATTAAAGACAACTGGTTCAGGGATAGGGTTTGCTATTACGCTCGTTTGCGGATCACTACCAAGGATGATCTGTGGTCCGATTGCAGGTGCTGTAGCTGATCGTGTGAATCGAAAATGGCTTGTCATTGGCACTGATTTATTAAGTAGCTTAACGATGCTTATTATGTTTATTCTTGCTACTATATTTGGACCGTCACTTCTTTTTATCTATATTTCAGCGGCATTATTATCAATTTGTGCAAGTTTTTATTCTGTTGCATTAACTTCGTCTATTCCTAATTTAGTAGATGCGGGGCGTATTCAAAAAGCGAGTGCTTTAAATCAAACGGCAGCTTCTTTATCAAATATTTTAGGGCCGATTATTGGTGGATTTGTATTTGGCTTCTTTTCAATTAAGTCGTTTTTTTTGTTAAATAGTATTACGTTTTTTTTAGCGGTTATTTTGCAATTATTTATTGTATTTGATTTATACAAAAAAGAAGTGGCTGAGAGTAAAGAGCGTTTCTTGACGAGTATAAAAGAAGGATTTTTATATGTTAAACGACAGCATGAAATATATGGTTTAATGAAAATAGCGCTGTGGGTAAACTTTTTTGCGTGTGGGCTAACAGTAGCACTTCCATATATTATCGTCCATACATTGCATCTATCTTCAAAGCAACTCGGTACTGTAGAGGGAATGTTAGCAGTCGGGATGCTAATGGGTGCGATTGCTTTATCGGTGCGTAAAGAAGTGAATAATCCGTTTCGTTCTATTTATACTGGGCTGTTTTTGTTTGCGGGTTTAAGTTTATGTACAGTCTTCCCATTGGTAGTTACCATTTCAAAAGGGGCAAGTTTTATTTACTATATTGCTTTTATGATGTTAACGGGTATAGCAATTATGATTGTAAATATTCCGATGCAAGTACATATGCAAAAAACGACAGATCCGAGCTACTTAGGGCGTGTGTTTGGCCTACTTGAAACAATTGCTACTGCAATCGCACCACTCGGTATGATTGTATATGGATTATTATTAGATATGTTGCCAACTAGCATTGTTATGATGACGATAGGCGGAGGTTTATTGTTAGTTGTATTAGTTGGAGTAAAGCAACATATGGCGAAAAAACAAGTAGATGTATCAGCTTAAAAATAATAAAATAATAAAAATTTGACTTATCATTATAAAAATGACCATATTAGTATTTTAGTTTTTGAAACTCTTTTTCATGTATGTTACAGTATAGTGAGCAGGCAAAGAAAAGGAGAAAACATCATGAGAAAATTAAGTTTTGTTATGCTTTTTCTATTAGTCGTAATGGCTGGATGCAGTAATTATGACACGTATATTGAAACAGGTATGCAATCATTGAAAAATGAAAAATATAGTGATGCGATTATGTGGTTTGAAAAAGCGGAAAAAGAGAAAACAGGAAATGAAGCGAAAGCATATAAAGAAGTCGCTCAGTTATTGGATCGTGGTGCGACAGCATTAAAAGATGGTAAGTATTTAGAAACGAAAGATATTGCAAATGAAGTGTTACAAAAGAAAAAAGACGATGCACTTGAAAAAGCTGTAACATCAAATGCAGAGAATATGCTTCAAAAAGCAAAAGATGTGGAAAAGAAAGTAAATGAAAGAGTAGCGAAACGGAGAAAAGTAGAAGAAGAAGGAATCGATAAACTCATTAAAGCTGTCGACAGTATAGATGATGTAAAAGAAAAAGAGAAGAAAGTTTCAGAAGCATTAGATAAGGCTGAAGAGGCACAAGAAAAAATTGAAGCAAAGAAAAATAAATAGAGTAATAGTTTAAAAGGCTGTCGTGTATAACGACAGCCTTTTAATTTTTTGCTGCATAAGAAGTGATGCTATGTAGTAAAAAAGAAATAATTTTAGAATTCCACCTGTCCTCATGATGAATCGTATAAATGTTACGTTGAAATTCAAATCCAGGGATGGACATGTAGCATAGTTCATTTCGGTATACTTCTTGTTCGATAGCGAGTTTAGAAATAAAAGCAACTCCATTACCATATTTTAAAATTTGTTTCATCGTTTCTAATGAATCTAATTCAATTTCAGATTGGAACGTAATGTTATGTTCTAACATCCATTGCGTAAGTAAATCTCTCGTTGTAGATGGGTTACGATGCAATAGTATACGTTCTTTTTCAATATCTTGTAATGATACATTTTCTTTTTTTGAGAAATGATGTTCTTTGGAGAAAGCAAGAACAAGTGTATCAGGTATTATTTTTGTTTCTTTTAAAAGTGATTCATCAAACGGTGCCGCAGAAATTACCCCGAGATCAATTTCATGATTTTGTAGCATTACTCGAATTTCAGGAGCTGTTTTTACCATAATTGTTATTTTTATATTTGGGAATTCGCATTGAAATTGGTGAATAATTTCTGGTAAAAGATAAGTCGCTGGTACATAACTAGCGCCAATTGTTATAGCACCTTTATGAAAATCTTTAAACTCTTGCGTGACCCGCCTAGCTTCTTTCATAAGTGCATCTATTTTACAAGCATAATGATGCAGTGCCTCACCAGCCTCTGTTAAGAAATATCTTCCAGAACGTAATTCAAATAAAGGCACACCGATTTCCTCTTCTAAGCTTTTTATATGGAATGTAATAGTAGGTTGTTTAACACCAAGTTTTTCTGCAACAAGTGTAAGTTTTTTATATTTCTTAATAAGCACTACAATTTCTAATTTTAAGAGATTCATGGCAAGTTGCTCCTTTTTCTTCTAACTATAGAAAAAATCTATAGAAATAAATAGTTTATTAGAAGTTTTTTAATTTAATCTTTACAGTACATTAACATTCAGTATAAATCTTCCAGATAGAATGAAAGCAGGTTAAGAGTGAGGGGAAAGAGGTGAAACGATGGATATTAAAATTTATGGATTAGAAAAGAAGTTTGGAAAAACGCAGGCGTTAAAATCGTTACAAATTGTCATGAAACAAGGTGAATTCACTACACTTTTAGGGCCTTCGGGATGCGGAAAAACGACTTTACTTAGAATGATTGCAGGACTTGAAGAGCCAGATAAAGGTGAAATATATTTTGGAGATAAGTGCATGTATTCTGGTGCGAAAAAAATAAAAACATCTCCTCATGAACGTAATATCGGTATGGTATTTCAAGATTTTGCTTTATGGCCACATATGACTGTATTTGAAAATGTTGCATTTGGTTTAAGGGCTACAAAGCAAACGAATCAATTACGGGAAAAAGTAGAAGATGCAATAAAGCGAGTTCGCCTGCAAGGGATGGAGAAAAGGTATCCGCATGAACTCTCTGGTGGACAGCAGCAACGTGTCGCATTTGCTAGAGCGATTGTAACAAAACCGCATTTTATTTTGTTTGATGAACCGCTGAGTGCACTCGATGCAATTTTGCGAGAAGAAATGCGATTAGAGCTTATGGATATCGTTCATTCGATCGGTTTAACGGCCTTGTATGTCACGCACGATCAAACAGAAGCAATGTCAATGTCAGATCAAATTATTGTCATGAAACAAGGAGAAGTATTACAAAAAGGAACACCAGAAGACATCTATGTGAAGCCATCTCATGAATTTGTTGCAAAATTTGTTGGTAAGGCAAATTGGCTTGTAGAGGGTAAACAAATGATTCGTCCAGAGCATGTGAGCTGGACGAAAAATGAAGTGTGCGAAATGTATACAGGTGAAATTCAGCACGTTACATATGTAGGAGAACGGTATGAAATGAAAGTAAACATGGGTGCACTTGGAATATGGACAGCTTATCACAATAGTAAATTAAGCATCGGTAAACCAGTATCGTTATATGTGCCCAAAAAATGTATTCATCATATAGGGGGAGAATCGTATGAAGAAATTCAGTTCGCTTAAGTCTTTATTTGTATGTACGTTATTATTTTCTGCTGTAGTAACAGGGTGTAGTTCAAAGACAGGTAGTGCAGATGCCAAAAATAAAAATGCGAATGAAAAGAAAATTGTTGTATATAGTGCGGGGCCAAAAGGATTAGCAGAAAAGATACAAAAGGACTTTGAAAAGAAAACAGGTATAAAAGTAGAAATGTTTCAAGGAACAACAGGTAAGATTTTAGCGAGAATGGAAGCTGAAAAGAAAAATCCAGTCGTTGACGTAGTCGTACTTGCATCTTTACCAGCGATGGAAGGATTAAAAAAGGATGGGCAAACGTTAGCTTATAAAGAAGCGAAACAAGCTGATAAGCTTCGTGCTGAATGGTCAGATGATAAAGGACATTATTTTGGATATAGTGCTTCAGCATTAGGAATTGTGTATAACACAAAAAATGTGAAGACAGCGCCTGAAGATTGGAGCGATATAACAAAAGGGGAATGGAAAGGAAAAGTGAATCTTCCAGATCCAGCACTATCAGGCTCAGCATTAGACTTTGTAACAGGATATGTGAAAAAGAATGGGAAAGATGGATGGAATTTATTTGAACAGCTTAAGAAAAATGAAGTTACAGTTGCGGGGGCAAATCAAGAAGCGTTAGATCCAGTTGTAACCGGTGCAAAAGATATGGTCATTGCTGGTGTTGATTATATGACGTACAGTGCAAAAGCAAAGGGCGAACCGGTTGATATTGTCTATCCAAAAAGCGGAACAGTTATTAGCCCACGTGCAGCAGGTATTATGAAGGATAGTAAAAATGTAGAGGGTGCAAAAGAGTTTATTGATTATTTATTATCAGATGATGTGCAAAAACAAGTTTCTAAAGCGTATTTATTACCAGGCAGAACAGATATAAAAGCTGAAAATAGACCAAATGTAGAAGAGATTCCGGTATTAAATATTGATTGGAAAACAGTTGAGAAAGAACAAGATGAAATAGGAAAACAATTTAAGAAAGTATTTCAATAAGATGGTGATTACATGGTAAATCGATTCGTATCAGTAAGACAAGTTGGAATGACGGTAGCGTTGTTACTTGTGGCGATGTTAATCGTCATTCCGCTTTTCCTCATTTTATTTTCTAGCGTATATGAAAATAGTAGTTGGAATTTTTTAAAGCCTTTTGAAGTCATGCAGAGTGGTGGATTAGCCGGGATTTTTCTAAACTCGATGCTTCTAGGTGTACTCGTAGTAATAGGAGCAACCGTATTTGCATTTCCATTGGCGTTTATTATGAGCAAAACAGATGTTGGAAAGTATAGTAAATTGGATATTATTTTTATGATTCCATTTATGACACCGCCATATATCGGATCGATGGGCTGGATTTTGTTCATGCAACCGAACGGCTATTTCGAACAGTTTTTCCCGATGCTAAAGACGATTTCATCTTCGTTTTTTAGTTTAGGAGGTATGGTTTTAATTATGAGTCTGCATTTATTCCCATTTCTTTACTTTATGTTGAAAAACACGTTACTTCAAATTGGAAGTAGTAAAGAAGAAGCGGCAGCAGTTCATGGTGGAGGATTTTTCTATCGTTTACGAAAAATAATATTGCCGTTATTAGTATCAAGTTATGTAATGGGTGCTTTACTCATTTTCGTAAAGACGATTGCTGAATTTGGAACACCAGCTACATTCGGACGAAGAATAGGATTTCATGTGTTAACATCAGAGATTCATAAATTTATTTCGAGTTGGCCGATTGATTTTAGTAGTGCAACAGCATTATCTTCTTTATTACTTAGTGCGTGTATGCTCATTTGGTATATGCAAAATGTATTGAATCGAAAGTATTCATATGCAATGGTTAGTGGAAAAGGTGTGAAGTCTAAAAGGTATACTTTGTCTATATTTACACGCATTGTAGCATGGGGCTATGTAATTGGTTTATTAATCGTATCAATTGGAATCCCGTATTTTTCTATACTAATTGCTTCATTATCGAAATTAAGAGGTGGCGGCTTACATGTAAATAACTTTACAACGAGCCATTATGAAGCATTATTTACAATTGGATCTCCAGGATTAGAAGCTTTATGGAACAGTTTTCTTTTTTCACTTATAACAGCGATTATTGCTGCTACTATTGGAGTGTTTTTGGCGCTTATGATTCGAAAGGGGAAAAAGTCCTCTGAAAAATGGCTTGATATGTGCGGTATGTTACCGAATATGTTACCAGGAATCGTGATGGTTGTAGGGCTTATTTTATTTTGGAATTCACCCTATATGCCCATGTCAATTTACAATACGCCAGTCATGGTTATCGTAACGTACGTCGTTCTTTTTTTACCTTATACGGTGCAATATGTAAAAGCATCGCTCGTGCAAATTGATGATTCTCTAGTACAGGCAGGAAGTATTTTTTCTGGAAATTATATTTATATTTTTAGAAAAATAATATTACCTCTTATTATCCCGGGCATTATTGCTGGGTGGGCGATGACATTTACAATCTCGATAAGAGAGTTAGTAGCATCCCTTCTCGTACTGCCTCCATCAGTAGAAACTTCAGCAACATTTATTTTTGCTCAATTTGAACAAGGAGAAGTATCTATTGGCATGGCAATGGCTGTCGTTTCAGTTGGACTTACAACAATATGTTTATTACTTCTGCAACATATGGAGCAAAAACGAAAAGGGGTAGCATGATGAGGATAGAAGTATGGGGAGGAGCGGGAGAATACGGTCGTTCCTGCTACTTCGTAAAAAATAAAGAGACGAAAATAGTATTTGATTGTGGTATTAATCGATCATATGAGGATAGTTATCCAAAAATAGAGAGGGAAGTTGTACCATTTTTAGATGCAGTATTTTTATCACATATTCATGAAGATCATACGATGGGCTTACCTTTATTAGCGAAGTATGGATATAAGAAAAAAATTTGGACGACTCGTTATACGAAGGAGCAACTTCCCGCTTATTATGAAAAATGGAGAGACTATAATTTGACGCAAGGATGGAATGTACCTTATAACGACCAAAATGTTAAAGATTTAAATTATGTATATATTGATGAGATTAGTAATCCGAATGAATGGATACAGATTACACCTACATTGCGTTTTCAATGGGGGTATAGTGGGCATGTATTGGGGGCTGTTTGGTTTTTAGTGGACATGAGTCATACATATGTATTTTATTCTGGCGATTATTCAGCAGAGTCTAACATACTACGAGCTAATTTACCTGAGAAGTTGCACGGCGATATAAAAGTCGCAATCGTAGATGCCGCTTATCATACTGATGATGTTTCGCAACATGAACGAATAAACGAACTGTGTACAGAAATTGAACGGGTTGCGCAAAAGAAAGGAATAGCATTATTGCCATTGCCACCGCTTGGTAGGGCGCAAGATATCGTATTGTATTTATATGAAAAATATAAAGAACTTCCCATTATAGTAGATCAAGAAATTTTGGATGGATTTGAGGAGATGTTCGTATATAAAGATTGGATCAAAAATAATGAAGAACTTGAAGGGCATATGGAGAGTTTAAAAAGAAACATAATCGTTATGGATCATGACATCGGTACGCAAAATAGTTATGGAATAGTTGTAATGAGTGATGCGAATATGCAAACGAAACGAGCGCAGTTATATTATGAACAACTGCGGCATGAAGAACGAAATTCCATTATATTTACTGGACATATTGCTAAAGGGAGTTTTGCAGACAAAGTTTTGAAAGAACTTGTAGGTAAAGAATGTAGGGTGAAGCGAGTTCCATATAAAGTTCACCAAAGTATAAGAGACGTGAAAGAGATGTTAAATACATTAGTACCAGAACATACGGTGTTAGTACACGCTTTGAAAGAGGATACGGATCGATTGCAGAAAAAGCTTAGCATGGCAGGGTATGAAAATGTGTATTCACTTACTATGGAACGTATAGAAGTTATTTAAAATGTAAAGGGGATAGGTATATGAAAAAGGTATTTGTATTCGCAAGTATTTTCTTTTGTTGTTTCTTTTATAACGTTAAGGAAGGCTTTGCCGCCAGTCCGATGAAACCTAGTTTTGAAGTGAAATTATTATTAAAGCCAGAACAAATATTAGGTTATAACAAAGAGATGAACGGAGAGGTACTAGAATATTTCCAGGCTGGTACAAATTATGAAAGAATACAAGTGCAATTTTTAGATACAGCGAATAAAAATTTAAGTAGTGAAGGTTGGTTTGCGAGAATTCGAAAGAAAGAATTTAGTAAAGATTTTGAACTAACATATAAAAAAAGATATCCTATTCAAAATGGTGTAATTCAAGATGCATTAGAAGTAGCTAAAAAAGATGGATTTGATAGTAAAACTGATAGTTATGAGGCAGAAGTAGATTGGGGATTTGAGAAGAAAACGTTAAGTATTTCAAATAAAAAAAGTTACAGCGCTAAAGGATATGGAGTACTTGATTTACCAAACGAACGAGCCGCTCAAAACATGTTAATAGAAAAGTTACCAGGGAAAATGAACAAATGGCTGTATACGAATTGGGGAGAAGAAATGCTCAAGAACTCTCGTATTTACGGTCCTGTATTAATGAAACGGTATACAGGGGAGTTTGAAAATATAAAAACGAATATTGAAGTTTGGCCACTAAGTAATACAGGGAAAATAGAAGATGATTTTGTAATAGAAGTGTCGTTTAAAACGAATGAGGAAAGTATTGCAACAAAACAAAGAGAATTATTAATGAAGAGTGTAGAGCAAAAAGGATGGTTGTTACCGAAAGATAGTTTGAAGACAGAGCTTATTTTTCAGTGAATAGTAAAAAAGGAATCCATATGCCATGGATTCCTTTTTCCAATACACGAGTATTAAGCTAAATCAGCTGACACGAACATATCATTATTTTGAAGGTTTTTAGAGCGTAAACTATAAGCAACGACCTTCTTTTTATGTTGCTTTACAACATCGACATGCTCTTCATGACTATAAATGTAAAAGATAAAATCTTTTTTACCACGTTTTGCATTAATAATTAAAGGTGTGCCCTCATTGTGTGGTGGTGCATAATAGCGATCTAAAAACAAACCTTCGTTAAAATCATGAATAATTTTGGATTTTTGTTCGCCTTCTAAGTTATTTCCATTGATTGTAACAGTCGAATTCTCTTCTTCAAGTTGTGGATGTGTTTCGTACTTGCTAATAATGGATTCAATAACAGAGTTGGGAAGGCTAGAAACGATAATTTTAAATGCCCCAAATACAACTAACATAACAATAAACCAAGTCGTCATAGTATATCATCCCCTTTATCCCACAGTAACGGTCCGTAAAATCCTGGTTGGTGTGGGCTAATAATCAGTGTGGGATAGATATCCCATACTGACTAAAATTTCACTTTATCCTATTTAACAATATAACTCATATGGTAATAGTACATATGGTGAAGTTTTGTATAATTTGTGAAAAATATGCCATTTTTACGAACGAAATATTAGAAAAATCAATTTTGTTACAAAAAGTTGAAATCGAAGTATTTTAAAAGAAAAAGGTTTATAATAAAAATATAACTACTAACAACATTACTAATTATAAGGAAGTGTAACTATGAGTACTGTAACAATCGTATATGGTATTATTCTTTCTACAATTATTGTTTTATTTATTGTCGGGGTTTCACATTATATTCATAAATGGAAAGAAGGCGTTGCGAAATTAAATCACATTGAAGAAGAACTTAGTGATTTAATGTTACATCATGGTAAGTAAAAAGTTTATTTTTTAACTAAACAATGTGAAGAATATCACAAAACATGCTCTCATCATGAAGGCATGTTTTTTTGTTATGTGAATGATAGGCACATTCATACATTTTTTCCATACGATACAGTGTGAAAGTAGAAATGTTCGGAGTGGAAAAGAGGGATAAAATGAGTAGTTCAGGTTATGTTCCAGATAATAAAAATTTAAAGAAAAGTTCAGGAACCCCAAACCTTTTCTTTGATTCGAGAAAAAATGTCTTTTTTAAAAGGGATGATAAAAACGTTGCATATGAAGTTACGTCAACACAGTTACCAGCGATGATAGGAGGGGCGTTTGTTGATTTATTTATGACGAAAGGGCATATGAGGGAACCACATTGGCATCCGAATGCGTGGGAATTAGATGTTGTAGTATCAGGAGAAGCAGTTACATCCATTTTAAATCCGGAAACGAATCAATTGCAAAATTATCATTTGAAAGCGGGGCAAACTGTCTTTATTCCAATGGGATGGTGGCATTGGATTACAGCGATAACAGAAGAAGTACAATTACATTTGTTCTTCAATAACGATCAGTTTGAAACAGCAGAAGGATCAGACATACTTAGATTAACTCCGCCAGAAGTATTTCAAGCTGCATACGGTGTAAGTGCAGAAAAATTAGGAAAGGACCTTTCGCCAATTAAGGAGTCAGTTGTAATTGGTCCCCCAAACTCAAATCGATTAAATAGCGTTAAAGAAAGTGACGACTCAAATATAATCGTTACGTTAAATGGACACATAACATCATGTGAAATAGAGTAATTATTTCTATTTTAGGAAAAGTTACTCTGTTTTGTTTAATTTTGTAATTCAATTCGTTATAATTATTAAATAGAAGGGAATTTCTAGAGGGGGCATATTGTGAACATATTAAAGATTATAGGAATTATTGTAGGAGTCATTATAGTAGCCGTTATAGCTTTCTTTGTTATTATGAAGTACTATTTGTCAAAAGAAGATCCTGATTACGTATTAAAGTACATAAAAGAACATAAAGATGATAAAACATGTTCATTACTAATTAGAAAAAATGGGGAAGTATTAACATCTATAAATGAAAATGTAAAATTACCATTAGCGAGTACGGCAAAAATCGTCATAGCAGTTGAATTTGCTAAGCAAGTGTCAGAAGGAAAGATAAGCCGTGATGAACAAATTTCATTGCAGGAGCTAGAAAAATATTACGTTAATAATACTGATGGTGGAGCGCATCCTGACTGGTTAGAAGATGCCAAAGCGAGAGAATTAGTGAAAAATGGACAGATCGCTTTAGAAGAAGTCGCTAAAGGGATGATTCATTATAGTTCTAATGCAAATACAACATATTTGTTAGATAAGCTTGGAATAGAAAGAGTAAATGAAAGTATAAAAGAGTTAGAGCTAACTAGTCATGACAAGTTCTCTTCGTATACTGCTTCACTATATATGAGAGGGTATGTAGAAAAAGAGCTTCATGAGCCAGAAAATCAATCGTTAGAAATGATACGTAACATGTCAAAGGATGAGTATAATAAACATGTGTTACAAATTCATGAATGGATGAAAGATGAAGAAGAATGGAAAAAACGGGAAATTCCATTAAAGGTAGATATGGAATTTCAGCGAATTTGGTCAGATCGATTAGTGAGTGCAAATGCTAAAGATTATATGAGTATAATGAAAAAGATAAATAGTAGAAATTATTTTCCAAAATCAATGCAAGAAGAAATTGAGAATATTTTCAAAGGAACAGTTAATAATAGTAAGTTAGAATTTGCTGGTCAAAAAGGTGGCTCTACCGCATTCGTATTGACAAAAAGTTTGTATACTACAGATAAGAAGGGGAATAAGGTAGAAGTTGTAATTATGTTTAACGATATAGAAGATCAAGTTGCATACCAAAAGCTGAGAAATAATATAGATTATTTTATTCAAGAGGCTATAACAGATGAAGAGTTTAGAAAGAAATTATAACGAAATAATTTTATTATGTAAATAAGGGCGCTTTTTAGAAAGCGTCCTTTTTCTTTTTATAATACAGGATTTCTTATTTACTTCATTGAATATAGATTGAAAATAAGAAGGGGAGTTGAAAAATGACTACAATATATTTCGTTCGCCATGCCCACTCTACATATACAAAAGAAGAACGGGAAAGGCCTTTATCTGAAAAAGGTTTGTTAGATACGCAGCATGTAACACGCTTGTTAAAAGATAAACATATTGATGTTGTGATTTCTAGTCCGTACAAAAGGGCAATGCAAACTGTGCAAGGAATTGCAAATACATATAATTTATCAATACAACTGGAAGAAGATTTACGGGAAAGGCTATTAAGTAAAGAACCAGTAGAGGATTTTAATGATGCTCTTCAGAAGGTATGGGAAGACTGGACTTTTGCATACGAAGGCGGAGAATCAAATGATGTAGCACAAAGACGTGCTGTAATACGTATGCAAAGTATATTAAAAAAATATAAAGGTAAGAATATTGTAATAGGTACTCATGGAAATATTATGGTATTACTAATGAATTATTTTGATTCGAAATATGATTTTCAGTTTTGGAAAACCCTTCATATGCCTGACGTGTATAAATTAACTTTTGATAATAATTGTTTCAGTTCTGCTGAAAGAATACAGTCTACAGATTATCAAATAAATAATTTGTAAAAGTTTATCAAAAAAAGAGGAAAGGGAGAAGTTATTGTAGAAGTATGACTTTGTAACATAAAAAATATGTGTTAAAGGAGGCTGTTTACATGTTTGAGAAAGAGAAAGAAGGGCTTATTGAAGTTCAGAACGTATTTGAAATTGTACCAGCAGATGGAGCAATTATTGGTATGGCAACGGAAGAAGAAATGGAAATTGCTGCTGAACTAGAGCTGCAGTACTATGCCCATTCTCGTTTGTTAGAAGCAAATATTCAGTTAGACGGTTCCTCCTACAAAGAGTTACTTCAGGAGTTCCAGGAGTACGAAAGAAAATCAATGAGCTTTTGGCGAGCAATACATAAGCGTTTAGCTGTGCCATGGGCATGGGTATTACGTATTGACGTTGCGAATGGCCCTATATATGTAAGTAATGGGAATTCGTATTATGAAGAAATCGATGATGAAGAAGATTATGAATAGATAAGTAAGGAAGCAGCGTTAGTTGCTTCCTTTTTTTATTTGCAAGGAGTGAATTGCTTCAATAATAATATCTGGTCGAGTATTTTCAATTCCGTGACCAGCATGTTCGGCAAGTATATATTGGCTATTTATTGAGAGTTGTAATTGTTCATGAATCAGTTCTTGCCACATTGCTTCTAGTTGTGTCGCTTCCTCTTTTGGCATGTCACCCTTAGTCAACTGGGTAATAGAATATTGAGGGTCCCTACCAATAACGATTAAAGGTGTTTCTAATGTTTTATATAACTCTTTTATTAAGCGAGCACAATTTTTCCATTCAGATAGTTCAGAAGCTGTCGCTTTATATAATAGAGGAGAGGTAGAGAATTCAATGTACTGTCTGGATTGATCAACGAGTATAGGTTTTAGTTCATTATTAAGCATATCTATATCCATTTTGGAGTATGTAATATATTTTTGAAACCACATATTATCCGAATCCGTTTGATCAGAAATTGGTAAATAAAGTTCATCTAATCGGTGTAAGTTCATAGAAGTAGAATCAACTAAAATAAGTGCTTGCAGCTTATCTTCATGTAACATCGCAAAATGTTGTGCACATAAGCCGCCATAGGAATGACCGATTAAAATGATAGGCTCGTGAATAGCAAGTTCATGTAGTAACATATGAAGTTCGTTTGTCGCTTGTCTTGTAGTACGCGAATAATTTCCTAGTTCACTTTTTCCGTAACCTGGGCGATGGTATGAAATGACTGTAAAATGTTGTGAAAGTTTTTCTATAATAGGGAGCCAATCATAAAATGAGCAACCCATTCCGGTTTGAATAACTACCGCTTGTTTACTACTTCCTTTTATATATACTTCTATTGTTTGCCCCAGTACCTCAACAAATTTATAAATAGTAAACCCTCCTAACTAAGCTTGAAATAATTTTTGACAAGCAAAAACGATACACCAAACCCCAATTCCGAGTAGGACAGATGCACTAAGTGAAAACGAATTTTTCAACCCAATATAGACGATAAATAGTAGTAGTGCGGATGCAGGAAATCCATATAATACGCCTATAGCAAATTGACTTAATTCTTGTTTGTTCCCGCCTTCTAAAGAAATCCAAAATAGGCTTAGTAAACTAACGAGTGGAAGGGCAGCGATAAAGCCGCCTATCGTACTATAATGTTTAGCCACTTCAGTAATAACGCCAATAATAAGTGCAGAAACGATTACTTTAACGAGGAAATGCATATTTTGCCTCCTTCGCTAATAACGAAAAGGCTTTTTCGATTAATTGTTGTTCTTCTTTTGATAACTGAGATTCTAATATTTTAATCTTTTCTTTATCTAGTAAAGTATGCTTTTCTAATATTTCAATGCCGTCTTTCGTTAAAGTAAGGTTTACGACCCTTTCATCTTGTTTATTTCTTTCTTTCATGATAAATCCTTTTTGAATAAGGCGCTTTACGTGTTCAGACGCTGTGTTATGAGAGAGATTAAGCTCAGTAGCGACTTTTCCAATTGTTATATCTTTCTCACGAGAAACGATTTGTAAAATACGAATAGCTTGGTGAGAAAGGTTGTCTTCATATTCGTATCGTAAGTGATAATAAATACTCTCCCAATGTTGATTGATGTCTTTCATAATGATAAATCCTGGTTTAAAATTCTTATAAAAATCTATAAATCGTTGGCGAACCAAGTCAAATGCCAACTACCGAAAAGGAATCTCACCTTTTTCCTGTCCGTAAGGGTTGTGACCTTTTCATCCACCTATTGTGAAAGAATGACGGCAGGTTCCTGTTAGGAACGATCTGTCCTTGCATACGACCATTCATCCAAGTCAGTAGTATGCAAGAGGTTATAAGAAATAAACCAGTACCCCCCCTTCTCATTTAAATTTTAAATACGAATTGTTGATTGCTCATATAAACAGTGTTATGAAGAATGCTCCACAATTTCCAATTGTGATATTCTTGCCACGTTTGAATTGTTTGTAACCATTTTATATATATTTTTTTCGTATTCTTTTTACTTTCTTCCATGGAAGCAACAAGAATACGCAGTTTTGTTGTAATTTGGTTTTTTAATAATAATATAATCTCTTTTGGTAATTGTTCTTGCAATTCTAATCCACGTCTTGTGATCGTGAAGGCGGCTGCTTCATGAACGCTAATACCGAAATTTTTACTGTATTTTAATTTTCCAATCACACTTGTATAAGCGGGGTTTACTGTTTTAACAGAAAATCCGTTACGAAGAGACATGCGAATTAAACTGTTCAACATCTTTTTATACGTAAATTGATGGAAATTACGATTACTGTATTTATCAGTATCATGAGATTGTTAAAACTTTAAATCTTCTAAAACAATTCCACCTACATTGTTTTCCAATAACCATGTTTTAATTTGTTGTACGATTTTTCCAATTATCGTTGCGCGTTTGTTTGTTGAAAACATATTCAGATTGTGTAGATAAAAATTTTTTGAACCTTTAAAATTACCTTGTTTTGTACATAAACTAACTGCAATACGGTCCGGATTTACATCAATTCCTGCAATTATATCTAATTGTGGTGTTTCCTTGAAATCTAGTACACGACCTATTTCTGTTTCATCAAACGTAATATTTACATAAAATTCATTTTGTTTACGAATGATTTCTACACTATATTTTTGATGCTCTATAATCGGTTTTCCTTTTGGATTTACACCAATTTGCTCTCCCATAACGACATTTGTAATTTGATGATAAAAACGGTATGGAATGATAATCGGAACTTTGATTCGCGGGCTTTTTGTTTTTCCATTTGTTAGTCTTAATGGATTTGCAATTTCTAACCATCCTTGCCCACAGTCATCAACTGTAATGCGCATGTTCAAATTCCCTTTTTTGCTTTTATCTCCACGAGAATATAATTGTCGTGTCCGCAAATCTTTCCATTCTTGATTGGATATCTTGTTTTTCATTCTTTCATAGAAATTTTTCCGCCCACCAAAAATAATAGGAGGTAATGTTTTATTTTTAATATGTTTTGCATATGTTTCAATTTTTTGTTCTAATTTTTGTTTTCGTTTTCTTAAACCAATTAAACAAGTTTCTAATGAAACTTGTTTAGGTCTTTTTTTGCCGCGTTCATAATCATCTATTTTTTGTAACGTCTTTTCTAACTTTTTTTGATTGTTTTCTAGGTAAACAGGAAGAAGTTCTTTTTGAGAGAAAAGGATCATTTGCGCTTGTAAAATCGCATCTTCACAAAAACGTTTATTTAACAAATATTTAGGTTGTAGTTTTTTTATCAATTCTTTCTCGTTTTCGCCCTCAATCAAACGATTAAAACTATATCGTTTTGCACTTTCGAACGTACGGATCAAAGTAATTAAATCTTCCGTTTGTTCTTTTGTAATAGAATTGATTTTACAAGTACGTGTTGTTTTCATCCTTTTCCCCCTTGTCATCACCTGAAAATATTATAGGTTGAATTCTGTAAAATATAAAACCTGTAATTGTAAATTTTTATAGTTTTTTATAGATTCTTATTTACTGTTATTACCCCCTATTTTTATATCGTATAATAAGATATATTCGTTAATTTAGACATAAAATCCTTTTATTTGGATAAAAAATGTTGAAAAAGTTTATTTTTATTGAAATATAAGGTAATCTATGTGTAAAGGTATACATTTAGCAAGAGAGAGGATGGTAGCTATGAATACATTCAAATGGATGAGTCATGAACAGATGTATGTAGATGAAATACATGTTGAAAAATGTGGTCCTCTTTCAGTCGGCGTATATGGGGGAAATCAAGAAAGTGATGCATATGAACGAGGAGATGCGGTACTTGCTTGGTGGGATCCTGAATTACAATTTGAATTTGTTATGATTTTTGATACACACCATAAAACAAAAAATATTGATTATATAATAGAAGCAATTTCAGAAAGAAAAGAGAAACTAAAAGAGTTATTTTCCTACCCGATACATTTAGCTTTTCATCATACGCATATGTACTTATTAGCGTTATTTACAGATGAGTTGTTTATTGAAAAATGTGATCAAGATGATGAGGAACTTGCATGTTTAATTTGTTTACGAAAAGGCGAATTTTTATATTGGTTATCAGTTGGTGATTGTTTCGCATATTTATTCCATTCTGAGAAAACGAAGAATAGTAAAGGGCGATTAAATAAACGGAAGAATTACGAATATATCGGTAGGAAAAATATTTTTGCGGCAAATACACCTTGCTTTACGTCAGGTGTAAGAGGATTAGAAAAAGGAATGAATCATATTGTAATGGCAACGGACGGTATTTTAGAATGTGATAAACAAAGGTTTGATGATGATCAATCATTAGTAGAAATATTGCACGACGGAAGTTGCTTACAGATTGAACCAGTATTAACAAATGTACTTCAGTGGAAAGGTAGAGATTGTGCCACTATTATTGGATGGTCTATTGATACTGAAAATAAGCGATGCGCTAATTAATATGAAAGGGAGTTCAAGGTTTTTATCCTTGAACTCCTTTTTGTTAAGCGATATGGATGTGATACGTTTTTAACCATTCATTTACTTGAAGCATGTATTCCATAGCACTTCTTGCTTCAAAATTGTTAATTTCTTTATTGCTTTCATCGGCAATGGCAAGTAATGTAGAATGATTAATAAGTGAGAAAATAGGATTGTTTTTATTACTGCACATGTCGAGTGATAAATGACGGATTGTTTGCAGATAATGTGGATCTTGTGAAGTTGGATAAGCACTTTTTCTTCTATTACGTACATCGTCAGGTAAAGCAGGCTGCAGTGCTCTACGTAAAATGCCTTTTTCAATATTATCAATACTTTTTATGTTGAAAGGCACGTTCCATAAATATTCAACTAATCGATAATCGCAAAACGGTACACGAACTTCAAACCCTACAGCCATACTCATACGGTCTTTACGATCAAGTAAGAAAGGGAGAAATCTCGTTAAAAATAAATAAAACATTTGACGTTGTTTTGCGGATTTTTTACTTTCGCCTTCAAGAGTAGGTACTTCAAGTATTGCTTCTTGGAATCGTGCATCAATATAGTTTTCTAGGTTGCATTGGTTATTTACTTCATTTAGTAGAAGAGGAGAAGTGTTCTTCCAATTTGTTAGCCACGGAAACTTATCTACATATAGTAATTCTTCTTGATGAAACCAAGGATACCCACCGAATACTTCATCAGCAGATTCTCCAGATAAAGCTACAGTTGCATCTTTTTTCATTTCGCAAAATAGTAAATATAGTGAAGTTTCCATTTCACCGGCACTCGGTAAATCTTTTGCACGAAGGGGAACGAATAAGTGATTTGCTAATTCTTCAGCATTCACGATAATGTCATGATGCGATGTCCCTACATGTTCAGAAACGCGTTTTACCCAAGGAGCGTCTAAACCAGTGCGAGCAAATGTCAGCTCGAAATCTTTTGCGCTATTTACAAAGTCAACGGAATACGTATGAAGTGTTTTATTTTCAGCAGCAAATTCTTTCCCCGCTAGTGCAGTAATCCCGCTAGAATCTAATCCTCCTGATAACATACAAACGAGAGGAACATCGGCAATTAATTGTCTTTTTACTGTATCTTGTAAAATAGATAAAATATGTGATGATGTATCTTCAGTACAGTCTGTATGAGCCTTACTTTCTAAATTCCAATACTTCTTAACTACTTTTTTATCACGTGTAAACGTTATAGAATGTCCAGCACGCACTTCTTGAATATGTTTAAAGACGCCACATCCTGGAGTTCGAAATAAGCCTAATCCAAATATTTCGTTTATGCCATCCGAATCAATTTCAGCAGGAACAGATGGATGAGCCAATAGCGCTTTTATTTCGGATCCGAAAATAATGCTGTCATTTCTTTCAGTATAAAAGAGTGGCTTTACGCCTAAATGATCACGTGCTAAAAACAATTGTTGCTTCTGATCATCCCATAAGGCGAAAGCGAAAATTCCGTTTAAATGTTGTACGCAATCTTCTTTCCATTCTAAATAAGCATGTAGTAACACTTCTGTATCTGAATGCGTTTCAAATGCATGACCACATTTTCGAAGTTGTTCTCTTAGTTCACGGAAATTATAAATTTCTCCATTATAAGTAAGAGCATACGTATAATCACCAGCACGAAATGTCTTCGGCTGCGTCCCACCTTCTGGATCAATAACAATTAAACGCCGGTGTGCAAAGGCCGCACGAGGTGAAAACCAAAATCCTTCAGCATCAGGACCACGATGCTGAATACTATTTGCCATCTTTTCTAAAATAACATGTTGATGTGAAAGATCTTCCTTCCAATCTACCCAACCTGTAATTCCACACATACATATCTCATCTCCTAATTTAAAATGTTGAAAAGTAGATTAATGAAATAAAATGTACACTAAGTTAAAAAGTTGCTACATAAATAGTGTACTACATGAATTAAAGGGTAGACTTGAGAAAATTTTCTTGTAATACATAGTTATGTGAGACAATGGCTAAGGGAAAGTATTCCATAACATACAAAAAATAAAAAAAGATGAGAGAAAATTTTTTCTAAGACGTTATATAGGGTGTAAAAGCTTTTACAAAAAAATAAGGGGAATCGCTACATGAAATCAAATGAGAAAAATTTTATAAAAAGATTACAACGGCAAAAAGAGGATGCGCTAGAATTTGTTGTTGATACATACTTACCACTCATAAAAGGAATCACGCACAAAGTTCTTCTTCCAGTTCAAAATGACGGACTCATTGAGGAATGTGTAAACGATATATTTCTTTCCATTTGGAATAACGCAAATAAATTTCATGGAGAGCCAAGTGACTTTAAAAAATGGATTGCGGCAATTGCGAAATTTAAAGCGATTGATTATTACCGGAAAGCGACTAGAAAAGTAGAAATTATTTCAGATGAGTTTCATATTAGTACGGAAAAGTCAGCTGAAGATGAATTAATCGTTATGGAAGATAGGGAAGAGTTATTGAAGCTTATTAATCAATTAGAACCGTTAGATCAAAAGGTGTTCATTATGAAATATCTTCTCGGTATGAAGACAGAAGAAATAGGAGACAAGTTAGGGTTAACTCGGGCAGCGATCGATAATCGTGTGTACCGTGGGAAAAAGAAACTACAACAAAATGCTACGAATATTAGTTTTGGAGGTAGTGCCATATGAAAGACATTTATGAACTATTAAATGATATTGATATAGATGAAAAAGAACTTGAAGAAATTGAGGCTTCTGAAATTGAAAAAGAAAAAGTAAAACGGAGTGTAAAACAATCGCTACGTACGAAGAAAAAGATGAAAAGTTGGAAAAAAGGTGTCGCTGCTGCATCTATTTTAGTAGGATTATCAGTTGCAACACTGGGCATTGGATTTCCTACGTATGCCGGGGGATTGCCAATTGTAGGTGACATATTCCGATTTTTAGATAATGGTAGAACAGGGGTATATGAAAATTATAAAGAGTTTTCGACTGAATTGAATATGACGAGAGAGAGTAATGGGGTTAAGGTTACAATTAATGATGCTGTTTTTGATGGTAGAACAATTACCATCACATATTCTATTGAGAGCGAAAAAGATTTAGGAGAGAAGCCGTTCCCATTTGGAAGTCCGCAAGTTATGGGCTTTGATGGAGGAGGCGGTAGTTCGGACGTGACAAAAGTTGGAGAGGGAAAATATGTAGGTATGACTACGATGAGTGGTCATGGTAGTGAAAGGTTAGATGTTGCAAATGTTTGGTGGGATATAGAGGCAATAAATATGTATGATGAAAAGAAAGCTGTAAAAGGGAATTGGAATTTTGCCCTTACTGTTAAGGGAATGGATAGTAAAGAAATTAAGCTTCAAGGAATTTCTGAAAAAGAAGGAATAAAAGTAAATATAGATAAAATGGAAGTAACTCCGATGTCCTTTATCGTTTTTTACAATCAGGAAGAATCTAAGCTATTAAGAAGTGAATGGGATAGCGCTGATGTGGAATTAGAAATAAAAGATGATTTAGGAAATAAATATGCAGGTGAAGGAAATGGCGGAACTAGTACAGTAGCCGAACCGCATAAAAGTAGTTGGAGTGCTACATTCCAAAAGTTAAACGAAAATGCAACAAAGCTTATCGTTACACCTCGTGTACACTTGCGAGTGCATACATCTGAAAATCATGGTGGAGTGGAGTATGTGAATGGAAAAGAGAAGAAAATTGAAGTGCCGAATAAAGAAGCGAAGAGTAAAGATATAGTGTTAGATGATATTGTAATTGATTTAAAGAAATAGAAGAGAGACTGCCTAAAACCATTAGGCAGTCTTTTTTTGTTAAGAACTAGTAATGAGTAACGCATGCGGATGTTGCGTTTTATACTCATCTTTCCATGGTATATTTAATTGTTCCCACGATTCGCCGCTATCATTGGATTGAAACACGCCGTTGTTATTTAAAGTGTAAAATGTATGTGGTTCTGCTGGATTTGTCGCAAACATCGAAATGACTGTACCGATTGCTGATGGTAGACCTTGCTGTACTTGCTGGAACGGAGTATCTTTCGTTTTACGATAAACATAAGATTCATAAGGAATACGGTGATGAGCGAGGTCAGCACTTGGTGAGGCAGAAACGAGAATTGTATCGCAATCAGCCGGATCGATAGCCATACTGTATAAATAATGATGTTCAAGTCCTTCACTGCATGAGATCCAGTTGTTTCCACTGTTATAACTTTCGAGGTATGCGCGATCAGGTCCGCCCATAAATCCGTCACCACATGATGCATAAAGGCGATTTGGAGCGTCAGGATGCATAAGCAATTGATGAGCATCGATAGGAGCACCAAATTTTTTATCAATCCATGTATGCCCTCTATCATTACTTTGAATAACAGCACCTGCTTCAATTGAAACATGGATTGTATTTGGAGTGTTTGGATCAACTGTAATCCAACGTACGTGATGGGTGAAAGGTCTAGGCGGAAAAGCCCACGTATAAGAAGATAATAATGATTTCATATTTTTAAGTTCCGTCCACGTTTCACCACCATTTTCTGAACGGAATAAAGCGCTCGGCTCTGTGCCGACATAAACGACGCCATAGCCGTTAATTTGTTCATTAGGGCTTATCGTAATGGAAGTGATTGAAGAATGTAAAATACCATCTTCATTTGGAAAATCAAAGTAACGATATGAATCTCCAATCGGCCTCCATGAATCCCCGCCATCGTCACTTAACCATAAACCTCGTCCAAATGTTCCGCAATATACACGGCTTTGTTGGAATGGATCAACTGCAATACAGGTAGGTTGCATATTTTGTAAGTGGTATGAGGTTTCATAGTTACCATATCGTTCTTTTACAACAACAAGTTCACGCTCCATACAGAGAAATAATCTTTTCAATTTCGTCTCCTCCTTAAAAATTCTTTCTTTAGTAAACAATATGAAAATAAAAAAGAAGTAGTCTTGTTTTTATTTGAGAAAAAGGACTTGTTTGAAAAAGAGCGAAGTGTGTATACAGAGGAAGCGGGATAAAGATGGGGAGTTTGTTTCATACTAACATACAGATATTGCACTTAAAGGAGTATTCGTATGGGACATTCACATGATCACGGTCATTCTAATAATAAAAAGGCGTTACTAATTGCTTTCGTACTAACGACAAGTTTTATGATTGCTGAAGTAATTGGGGGATTTGTAACAAATAGTTTAGCACTACTATCTGACGCGGGGCATATGTTAAGTGATGCGGTATCTTTAGCTTTAAGTTTACTTGCGTTTAAGCTTGGAGAAAAAACAGCAACAGCTGCGAAAACATACGGGTATAAGCGAGTCGAAATGTTAGCGGCATTATGTAACGGTGTCGTTCTTATTGTCATTTCAGTATACATTTTTATTGAAGCAATTCGCCGTTTTAAAGAACCAGTTGAGATTGCTAGTAATGGGATGCTCATTATTGCTGTACTTGGTCTGCTTATTAATATTTTATCAGCTTGGATATTAATGAGAGGCGGAGATGTGAAGGGGAATTTGAATTTAAGAAGCGCTTTCCTACACGTATTAGGAGATCTATTAGGATCAGTCGGAGCGATTATTGCAGCGCTATGTATTAAATTTTTCGGATGGACTGTTGCTGATGCGATTGCTAGTATTCTTGTGTCTATTTTAGTCATTATTAGTGGATGGCGTGTAACACGTGATACGGTCCATATATTAATGGAAGGTGCACCGCAGCACATAAATGTTGAAGAGGTAAAAAGTACATTATTAAATATTACGGTTGTAAAAGAAGTTCATGATTTGCACATATGGTCTGTCACATCTGATTTTCAAGTATTAACTTGCCATTTGATTATTAAAGGTGATGAAACGCAAAATGTATTAAAAGAGGCTACGGATGTATTAAAGGAGAAGTTTCATGTAGAACATGTCACCATTCAAGTAGAAATAGGTGGTGAATTTAATCATAGTGAGACAACTTGCAAAGTATGAAAGAAAAAGGATAAGAAAAAGTGTCATAACATTTTTCGCGTGACATACATATATATAATGTGGCCACAAATACTTTGTAAGGTAAATATTTCATGAAATTACTTTACTTATAAAGAGTCATCTTTTATAATCAAAAGTGGTAATTGATAAAGATTATCATTTTCAATGATCGTAGAAAGGAGTTTTTTAAAAGATGAGTAGTCAACTCCGTTTTGCTGTTGAAAATCGTAAGAGGCATTTAATTGATGAGTTAATTGGAGCAGGTGTGTTTAAAATTCGCGACCGACAATTATACGAGCTGTCTTTAGAAGAATTGGAAAAAGAGTACGAAGATATGGAAGAATATGCAGATATTCAGGCGTAACTATATAGATTAGTAAAAGGTGAGCTGGTTACGATTGTGTGTAACCAGCTCTATTATTATTTCGTAGAAATTATTTTTGATATTTCTTTCATTGGACGGAGCCAGTTTTGAGACATCATTTGTTCCATTTGTTTTTCGTCCTGCTTTTGCAGTGCTTGAATGATGGAGTGATGTTCTTCAATAGATTGACTTGCTGGAACAAAGTTTTGGAAAAACAAATATTCAAGGCGTAGAACATGAAGTTGCATATTTTCTAGAAAGGGTTCAATATATTGGTTTTTAGCAATAGAAGAAATTGTATTGTGAAATTGTATATCTAGTTGTAAAGCTTGTTTTGCGTTTTTCTTCTCTATAGAGCGCTGAAAATCATCATTTATTTCAGAAAGTAGTTTCAAATCAGCGTCTGTAATGTTTTGAAGTGCTTGCTTTCCTATAATAGAGTGAAGACCAGCCATCGTTTCATAAATGATAGGAATGTCGTCTAACTTAATAGGAGCAATTTTTGTTTTTTGCCCAGGTACCATTTCCACTAATCCAGAAAGCTCTAATATTTGCAGTGCTTCTCTTACAGGTGTTCTGCTTACTCCTAGTGCTTCAGCCAATTCCCCATCATTAATTTTTTCATCAGGCTGCAGTACACCTTCAATAATCCAATCTTGTAGTTGATTTAAAACGAGTGATTTTGCCGAAACTCTTCCTTGTTTTTTATAATTTTGAGGGATAGGCATAGTGCATTCAATCCTTTCATTGTATATTTTCCTTTTTCTCATGAACAAGCTTTAATTCGGGTTTCCCTTCATCTGGTTTTTGGCTTAAGATAAGCACCATTACAATGACACAAAGAGCCCCTAATAACTGAAAAGATTGAAACGGTACGTGTAATATAAGTACAGAAGAAATAATAGCTGCGAGTGGTTCTGTACATCCGAATAATGTCGTTTCTTTCGGAGTTAAGTATCGTATGCTGTCTAAGTATAAATAAAATGCAATAAGTGTCCCGAAAATGACGACAAATGTGATGAGCGGTAGAGTACTTAGTTTTACATATTGCATAGTTGATAATAAAACGAATTCTTTTGTTGAAATAAAGTGTAGAATCGTTACCCCAATACCCCCAATAATCATGCCCCATCCAACGATAACAGAGGAAGACCATCTTTCTAGTAATCCCTTTGAATATAAACTATAAAAAGCAAGAGATACCCCTGATAAAATACCCCAAATAATAGATGGTGAAGAAACAGCCAAGTTATGAACAGATCCGTTTGTTAGTAAGAGAAAAGTTCCTACTAATGAAAGGGCAATTGAAATAAAATCAATTTTTGATGGACGAACGTTCCATTTGAAAAGTAAGTATACAGTGATGAATATAGGAGCTAAATATTGTAATAATGTTGCGACGGCGGCATTTCCTTCTTTAATAGAGGCAAAATACGTGTACTGTACAGCAAGCATACCGAATAGGCCAAACAAAATCATTTTAATAGCATCCGATTTTTGTTTCCATATGCCGAATATTTCTTTTTTTCTCGTTCCGAATGATGAAATAATGAGCAAGATAATGCCGGATATAAGCAATCGAATTGTAACTAACCATTCAGTAGAAACGTGTTCATATTGGAAAAGTTGTTGTGCAGCTGTCCCGGACAATCCCCATAAACAAGCACCAATTACAACCATAATGATTCCTTTTAAGCGATTTGGATCCATATGATTTTATATCTTCCTTTCTAAAAATATATATTGAATACAATATGCAATATATCACAGAAAAGGATAATAATAAACTGAAAATTAAAACTGAATCCTGAAATGTTATTCAAATTAACGAAAGTTTGGCGAATAGGAGTATGATAAAGTAAAAAAGGCTTCATTTTTAATGAAGCCTTTTTATTGATGTTTATGGAGTATAAGTAAACGCCGGAATAGGATCAACAAATGTATTCCAGTTTTGTTCCATTTCTTTTTCTGTTAATAGACAATCATTTAATGATTGTTCAATTAAAGAACGATTCATATCAATGCCGATAAATACGAGCTCAGTTATTCGATCTCCATATCGCTCGTCCCAGTTTTTCAATACTTCGGGTTCTTCTGTAATCATTTGATTTCTTTCATTTTCAGGTAACGCTGCTATCCATTCACCGGCTCCTTGAATTGTAATAGAGGAACCTGCTTGAGATAGAAGTCCTATCATATTATTACGAGATGCGAGCCAGAAAAAGCCTTTCGCTCTTACAACATCTACAGGCCATTTTTCTAGCCAATTCATAAGACGTTCAGGATGGAAAGGGGATTTACGACGGTACACAAAGGAATTGATACCATATTCTTCTGTGTCGGGTGTATGATGTTCACTATTTAATTCTTGCATCCAGCCCGCCGATTGACTGGCTTCCTCATAATTGAATAAATTTGTATTTAAAATTTCTTGCAATGGTACGTTGCTAAATGAAGATTCAATAATTTTTGCACCAGGATTTAATTTTTCTAGTAAATGATGAAGTTCTATCACATCTTCTTTTTCTAGTAAATCAATTTTATTAAGAATAATGATATTGGCAAACTCAATTTGGTCTATTAGTAAATCAATAACTTCCCGCGTATCATTTTCATCGATAGCCTGTTTACGGTCTAATAAACTTTCACCATTTGCAAAATCATCCCAAAATCTATTTGCATCTACAACTGTAACCATCGTATCGAGGCGACAGTTTTTCGTTAAATCGATATGAAGTACTTCGTCAGTATAAGTAAATGTTTGGGCAACTGGAATAGGCTCACTTATACCTGAAGATTCAATAATTATATAGTCAATATCACCGTTTTCAACAAGCCGATTCACTTCTATCATTAAATCTTCTCGTAGTGTACAGCAAATACAACCATTTTGAATTTCTACTAATTTCTCTTCCGTACGTGAAAACCCACCCTTTTTTATAAGGGATGCATCAATGTTTATTTCGCTCATATCGTTAACGATAACAGCCACTTTTAATTTGCTCTTATTAGTCAAAATATGATGCAGTAGAGTTGTTTTTCCAGCTCCTAGAAAGCCACTTAGTACAGTGATAGGTATTTTTTTCATGAAATAATCTCTCCTTTAAATCGTAATGATTACGTTTTATATTAAGTGATAAAAAAGAAAAAATCAATAATAAATCATAATGATTACGATTTAAGAATAGGAATAGACTATAAAATTTGTGCTGTAGTAGTGTTGGGCATTTGGACAAGTATACAGTCTAATATGAATAAAATGGGGGGATAAACTTGGTTTTTAATAGAGCTTCAAAAGAATTAATAGGAATAGTCCTTATTGCTATCTTTCTTTTTTTATTATTTTTCGTAGATTTCACAAGTTTAGCAAATTTGCATAAAAGTATGCCAAAAGAATGGCTGAATGTAAATACGGTGTTTTTAAGTATTATATTTGAAGCAATCCCTTTTATTTTATTAGGGATAATTGTATCTTCGCTCATTCAAGTGTTTGTGACAGAAGATATGATTCAAAAAGTAATGCCGAAATCACAGATTGTTGCAATGATTCCAGCAGTATTTGTCGGAATCATTTTTCCAATGTGTGAATGTGTCATTATACCAATTGTGAGAAGACTTATTCAAAAAGGACTCCCACTTCATGTAGGAATTGTAATTTTGCTGAGTGCACCTATTATGAATCCAATTGTTCTTTTATCTACCGTATATGCATTTCAAAAAAATACTGTAGTTGTATATGCACGCTTTGGGATAACGATTTGTGCTGCGCTATTAGTAGGGCTAATTGTGTATTATTTTTATCGCGGGAAAAATATTTTAAAAGACATAGAGGATCCGGTTCAGAAAGAAGAAAAAAAGGGCTGGAGGAATGTTGTGAATCACACTGTAGATGAGTTTTTTGATACGGGTAAATATTTGTTGATTGGTGCTTTTTTGGCGAGTGTATTTCAAACATTTTTTGATCGAAATGTACTTGATACAGTGGCGCATAATGAAGTGATTTCCCCAATTATTATGATGGGATTGGGTTATGTTTTATCAATTTGCTCAGTAGCCGATGCATTTATAGCGGCATCTTTTGGACATGTTTTCTCTGTAAAAGCGCTTCTCGCATTTCTTGTATTTGGACCTATGCTTGATATGAAAAATACGTTAATGCTATTTGCGTATTTTCAAAAGAAATTTGTATTCTTTTTGATTGGAATTATTATTTTATCAGTGTACACAATTGTGCAAATTACAGCGTTATAGGAGGTGAGAAACAGTGGAGAAAAAGGAACAGAAGGCCTATCATCGCTATATTCGTGGCATTGTTTTAATTGGTTTAGCAATGCTCTTATTTAAACTACTTGTAACAGGGAATATTTATAATTTTATCGCTCCAAAAATGATTAAATTTACGTATATCGCTTTTGTAGTAATTTTACTTCTTGGTTCATTACAAGTTTGGGGAGATGAGAGAGAGGAACAAGGTGATTGTAATTGTTGTGTGCATCATAGGGAATTAAAATTAGGGCTGAAAAGATACTTTGTATATGTTTTATTTGTTGTTCCAATTATTAGTGCTTTTCTATTTG
This sequence comes from Bolla brennus, assembly GCA_018250355.1. Taxonomy (NCBI): domain Eukaryota; kingdom Metazoa; phylum Arthropoda; class Insecta; order Lepidoptera; family Hesperiidae; genus Bolla; species Bolla brennus. Next base: position 10,791 of record DWRB01000007.1, on the reverse strand, counting down.
GAGGTGTAACAATTGACGGAAGTTTAGCAGGAAAAAGGGGTATGAATCAAAATGTACAGGCGAGAAGTATAGAAAAGAACGAAAAAGAGGGAATACAAGTAGATTCTGATTGGAAAGAACAAGAGGAAACATCAAATTTAAAAGTGACGGATCAAGTGGAAGAGCAATTAGCAAAAAGGATGTTAGAGCAGCGTAAAATACAAGTAGAAGATAAGGATTATGTACAGACAATGAATGCGATTGGCCAAGATGTAAATGGATTTAAAGGGAAAGAAATTACATTCTCAGGGTTTATATATAATGATCAGGATGTGACGGGTGATAAAGTGGTAGTGGCGCGATACGGCATAACTTGTTGTATTGCGGATGCATCAGTCTGGGGGATGATTGTTGCAGGAGAACACGTAAAAAAGCTCCCGGAGGAAACATGGGTGAAAATAACAGGTTTGTTAGATGAAACGAAATATAAAGGAACACTATTTCCACTTGTAAAAGTAAGCAAAGTAGAGAAAATTAATAAGCCTACAGATCCATATGTATACGATGCTTTACCTCAATGAGAAAGAGTTTATTCTTCATCTTTTTATGAAATAAAATCATAATTACAATGATAAAAAAATAAAGATAAGAGTAATTTGGTTTGTTAAAAATATGTGTAAAAGGAGAAATGTGATGAGCTGGGTTACTCATAAACCAACATTTGAATTTGATCAATATAGTCCATATATTCGAATGAATTCTGCGTGGGTGGGACATTTAAACTTTGCTTATGATTTAGTACGATTTGAAAAGCCAGAAATATTAGTTGAGTTAGGTACACATTTAGGCGCTTCTTTTTTCAGTTTTTGCCAAGGGGTAAAAGATGGAGGCTTATCTACAAAATGCTTTGCTGTAGATACTTGGGCAGGGGATGAGCATACAGGTCCATATGGAGAAGGTGTTTTTCAAATAGTGAGTAAATACACGGATATGAGTTACCCCCATATAGGGAATTTAATTCGGTCTACTTTTGACGAGGCGGTGGATCAGTTTCAAGATGGAACGATAAATTTGTTGCATATTGATGGTTATCATACGTATGAAGCAGTTTCTCATGACTATAAAACATGGTTACCGAAACTTGCGAATAACGGTATTGTGTTATTTCATGATATTGAGGTGAAAAATCGAAATTTCGGCGTGTATAAATTTTGGGATGAGGTCAAGGCGAAGTACCCTCATTTTCAGTTTGAGCATTCCTATGGGCTCGGAGTGTTATTTCCGAAAGGCTGTAGCGATCAGTTTGTGGAAATACTTAAAAATAAAGAAGAAATACAAAATATGTATAAATAAAAGTGAAGCATGCATCATTTTAATGATGTGTGCTTTTTTGTTGGGAAAAATGGTAGTCCTTAAACGGTGAGGATAATAGTAAAAAGTTTTGTTGTGGCAAATATTAAAAAAGTTATTTTTGGATTGTTCTATATAAAAATGTAACATTTTTTATATTTTCCATTGCGAAAAGTAACATCTACTTTTACAATAGAAAAGGTGTTATATTATACTGGAAAAATAAATCGAAATAATATGAAAATTTTGTTTTGTCTTCGCTAATTGTATATTACATACATGTAAGACGACACACGTCATGTTATCGACTTGTAAGGAGAGAAAAAAATGAAAAGTGTAAGATTACCATCGATGCTAGAAATCATAGTTCTTTTATTACTATTTCTTGCTGTTGTCTTTTCCTTCCAAACGATTTTTGATCTCCCAATTCAATTAGCGCTATTTATTTCATGGTTTTTAGTAATTGCGCTTGGATTAAGATTAGGATTTCGTTATCAAGAATTGCAAGATGCAATTACGAAAGGGATTTCTAACGGATTAGAAGCAATACTCATTTTAGTTGCGGTAGGTGCTTTAATTGGAACTTGGATTGCTGGTGGCGTTGTACCAACATTAATCTATTATGGATTAGAGTTTATTCACCCTAGCATATTCCTATTAGCAACATTAATTATTTGTTCGATTACTTCTATAGCAACAGGAACATCATGGGGAACAGTAGGAACAGCAGGTATTGCTATGATGGCGATTGGTGAAGGACTTGGCTTACCACTTCCGCTTGTTGCTGGTGCAGTTCTTTCAGGAGCTTATTTCGGTGATAAATTATCACCACTTTCTGATAGTACAGTTCTTGCAGCGTCTATGGCAAAAGTAGATGTTATTGCTCACGTTCGAGCTATGCTCGTATTAGATGTTCCGGCTTATATTATTACTAGCATTATGTTTACTGTAGCTGGTTGGATGTATGGCGGCGATAATGTAGATTTGAATCGAGTAGAGTTTTTAAAAGAAGCTTTATTAAAGGAATTTGATATTAAAATATGGATGCTTGTTCCAGCGGTCATTGTTATCGCTCTATTAGCGATGAAGAAACCGTCTATGCCAACAATTGCAATGGGAGCTTTAATTGGTGCAATTTGGGCAGCCCTTTTCCAAGGAATGAACTTTGGAGAGGCGATTGGAACAGCGTATAATGGATTCTCAATTCAATCTGGTGTTGAATTTGTTGACAAGTTATTAAACCGTGGTGGAATTAACGGTATGCTTGGCTCAGTAGCCGTTATTATTTTCGGTTTAGGATTTGGTGGATTACTTGAAAAACTAGGTGTTTTAAAAGTGATTGTATCTAAATTTGAGAAGAAATTAAATTCTGCGGGTAATGTAACATTGTCTACATTAATCGTAGCATTCTTAGCGAATATATTTGGTTGTGCGATGTACGTATCACTAATTTTAACACCGAAAATTATGGAAGATAGCTATGATAAATTAAAAATAGACCGACGTGTATTAGCACGTAACTCAGAAGTAGGTGGAACGTTAACTTCAGGTATGGTTCCATGGTCTGATAATGGTATTTTTATGGCTGGTATTTTAGGTGTAGCAACGTTCTCATACGTTCCATTTATGTGGTTAAGCTTCGTATCGTTAATTTTAGCAGTTATTTACGGGTATACAGGAAAATTCATTTGGTATGTAGATGACGCAGATAAAGGAAAGCAAGCGTCATAAAATAAAAAATCATCTTCTACAATATGTAGAAGATGATTTTTTATTTTGTAATAGGAGCTGAAGAAGTTATCTCGTTCTCATATTTAGCGATTTTTTGTTGTATCTTTTTTAAGTTTTTTTCAGTGTCTTGAATGAGCTGTAAGACATTGGCTTCCTGTTGCTGCATTAATCTCAACCGTTGAAGGATAGTAGTTTCTCCCTCCATAGACCAGTCGATAAATTGTTTTATTTTTTGAATGGGCATACCGGTGTTTTTTAAACATAAAATCATCTCTAAATATTTCAGTGCTTCTTCTTCAAAAACTCGATCTCCTTTTTCATTTCTTTTAAGAAAAGGGAACAGTCCTTGTTTATCGTAATAACGTATTTGAGAAATAGTTAAATGGTGCATTTTTGCGACTTGCCCAATTGTATAATACATATCGTTCATTCCTTTATTACCAAGGTATAATGCCATCTTTATTTAGTATTTTACCATTAAAGTTTGTTTCACTTAATGCATATTTAATAATAATTTTAGCACTTTCATTAGTCGTATGGCCACCTGGGGAATTTCCATTTAGGTCAGTAGTTGTAAAACCAGGAGTTACTCCGAAAATTTCTGGACCGTTAGTACCAAATTCTTTGCTAAAAGCTAATGTTAAAGCATTAATAGCTGTTTTTGAAGAATTATATCCTAAAGTATTAATTGGGTGTGTTTCACCATTAGCAAACATTGTTAGTGAGGCCATGTCAGTTGTTACATTTATAATTTTACTGTTACTTGATTTCTTTAATAATGGTAAAAAGGCTTGCACCATTTGGAATGTTCCAAAAAAGTTAACCTCAAATCCTTGGCGTAAAGTTTCAATATTTAATTCACTAGGTATCGTATGGAAGTCGAGTGCTATGCCTGCATTATTGATTAATAAATCTAAGTGGTCAGTCGTTTCATGGATTTTTTTGATTGCTTCTTGAATGGATTGAGCACTAGAAATGTCTACTTGAATATAGGAAACGTTTGAAACATGTAAAGATTTTACCGCTTGTTGTCCAAGTTGTTTATTACGAGCACCTAAAAATACGTGATAGTCTTTTTCTGCTAATTGACGAACCAGTTCATATCCGATCCCTTTATTCGCACCTGTTATGAAAGCATATTTTTTCATTTTAATTTCCTCCAGTAGTGTTATAGTAGGTTACAATGGTAAGGATACAGCCTAAACTTAAGTTTAGGTCAAGAGGAATTCACGAAAAAAAATATTGAATATTTGCATATATATAAGTGAGAATCCTTATCATTTGATTGAAAGTCTGTTAAAATGAGAAATGTAGGTATTTTATTTTCAAGGGGATGAAAAAATGGAGTACAGAATTGAAAGAGATACAATAGGAGAAATAAAAGTTCCAGCTGATAAATTATGGGCAGCACAAACGCAACGTAGTAAAGAAAACTTCCCGATTGGAACAGAGCAAATGCCGCTTGAAATTGTAAAAGCATTTGCCATTTTAAAGAAGAGTGCAGCACTTAGTAATCAAAAATTAGGAAAGCTATCAGAAGAAAAAGCAGAAGCAATTGTGTCAGCAGCTGACGAAGTGATTGCAGGGAAATGGAATGAACATTTTCCACTTGTCGTATGGCAAACAGGTAGTGGTACTCAGTCAAACATGAATGTGAATGAAGTAATTGCAAATCGAGGGAATCAAATTTTGAAAGAGAAGGGATCTGACGTACATATTCATCCGAACGATGATGTGAACATGTCTCAAAGTTCAAATGATACATTCCCAACGGCGCTTCATGTAGCATGTGTAATTGCAGTAGAAAATCACGTATTACCAGCAATTACGAAATTAAAAGAAACGTTAGCAGAAAAAGTAACTGCATTTGAACATATTATAAAAATTGGTCGTACACACTTACAAGATGCAACACCGTTAACATTAGGACAAGAAATTAGCGGATGGCACCGTATGCTTGAAAAAACAGAGCGTATGATTGCTGAGAGCAATACATATATGAAAGAGCTTGCAATTGGTGGTACTGCAGTTGGAACAGGTATAAATGCTCATCCAAAATTCGGTGAGATGGTGTCAAAGGAAATTAGCCAATTTACAGGTAAGCAATTTATTTCCGCATCAAATAAATTCCACGCATTAACGAGCCATGATGAAGCTGTATATACGCACGGTGCATTAAAGGCATTAGCAGCTGATTTAATGAAGATTGCTAACGATGTGCGCTGGCTTGCAAGTGGTCCACGTAGTGGTCTAGGAGAAATTATTATTCCAGCCAATGAGCCAGGAAGTTCTATTATGCCAGGTAAAGTAAATCCAACGCAAAGTGAAGCATTAACGATGGTTGTAGCGCAAGTGATGGGAAATGACGCAACAATCGGATTTGCAGCGAGCCAAGGTAATTTTGAATTAAATGTATTTAAACCTGTTATTGCATATAACTTCTTACAATCCGCTCACTTATTAGCAGATGCAATTGTTTCATTTAATGATAATTGTGCAGTTGGTATTGAAGCAGATGAAGAAGTAATTAAAGAGAATGTAAATCGTTCATTAATGCTTGTTACAGCATTAAACCCGCATATCGGATATGAAAATGCAGCGAAAATTGCGAAGCATGCTCATAAAGAGGGCTTAACGTTAAAAGAGGCAGCACTGCAATCTGGATTACTAACAGAAGAACAATTTGATGAAATTGTCGATCCGAAAAAAATGATTGCTCCGAAAGAGTAATAAAAAAGCCAAGATTCTTAGTTTAGAATCTTGGCTTTTTTGATATTTATTTTTATGACTTCCATTTGTATTACTGCAAGTGCCGGAATATATTATTTGTTAGCAGGCATATTCAGTACTTTCATTTGTGGACAGTTTTCTTTTAAGAGTGAAATGAACTTTTCTTCTTCTTGAGGTACGAAAGTTGTCACAGAATCAAATAAATTGTAATGGATTTCTAATTGCTGCCTAGTCCACTTTTCAGAGCGAAGTGTTTTGCCAGAGTATGTAACGTGACGAATATCTTCAAATGGAATTTCAGTATGAAATACAAAACCATGTTTTACAACAAGAGAGGATTTCGTTACGTTGTAGTGAGAGAAATAGAATGAAGAAAGATTCACGATATTTAACAGCATCATGAGAGTGAAAAAAATAGAATTTTCATTTTGGAAGAATAGCGAAACGAAAAAAATAATGATAAATAATGTAATAAAAATGACGTGAAATGGATTCTTTTTCGCTTTGAATTTCAAGTTAGTCACCTCGGTTTACGTGTACTCTAACTAAATTAAATCACAACATCTTAATAAAACGTGTGAATATGCATAATTACATATTCACACGTTTTATTATTCATGTAAAATTTTCTGATGGGATAAATTTAAATGGAATTTTGCAATAGTGGAGAGGTATAAAGTGACTTGCAAAAATAGAAAGTTAGCATTAGTCATAATTAGTTGTATGATGATTATGGGTAGTTGTGCTAATAAATTTGTTGAGGATGGAAACCGAAAGCATATATTCGTACAGGTAAGTAAAGCTTTATTCGAGGTTGTAAATAGAATATATAATGGGTAAAAGGTATTTCCGTATACGGAAATACCTTTTTTGTAGTTAAAATTGAATGCTGAAGTTTTGGAATGAGTGAATACCAGTTCCGTGTTGAACGAGGTTGTTATCACTCAAATATTGAATAGCACATTTTACTTCTTTCAGTACCTAGTCCTGTATCGATAAGAATTGCAGCAGTATCGCCTATAAGTAAGAAGGAATGTACTTTCTCCCAATGTCCATGTTCACTAATTGCATATGTATTTTGTGCAATCTGCATTACAGTAAACCAAGGGTCTTGAGGAATAGTCATGTTCCATTTCACATCCTATTGAATGAATTTATATAAATACATTCTCTTTTCGTTGTACCAAACCCTTTTAATAGATGTTTTTATAAAAGTTTACAAAATGGGTAAACGAAGCGTTGAAGTGTTTGTTTGTTTTATGTTAAGATGATGAAGTAATAGTAAACGTTATTGGAAAATGTCTGTTTTTAGATAAACATTTTAAAGGAGTGTTTAGTATGAGTGATATATCAGAGAAGTTTTGGGATGCTTCAGTTGAGGAATTGAAGAAAGGATATGTATTTGAAGCGGAAGCAGAGGAGTATATTTGTTTAGCTTGTGGAGAAGTGTTTATTAAGGGGGTTATTTATCAAGATAATCAAGTTTTGTATGAAGCAGAGAAGTTTGTACAATTGCATGTGCAAAATGAACATACGTCTATGTTTGATTATTTATTAAACCTTGATAAGAAGTATACTGGTTTAACGGATTTGCAAAAGAAAATGGTTCAGTTTTTCCATATGGGGTTAAATGATAAAGAGATTGTAAAAGAGATGGATGGCGGAAGTACTTCAACCATTCGAAATCATCGATTTACACTTCGAGAGAAAATGAAGCAAGCGAAAGTGTTTTTAGCGTTAATGGAATTATCAGAAGAAAAATCAAAAGTACAAACGAAATTTGTACCCATTCATAGAACAGCAACGATGGTAGATGATCGCTACAATATTACGGAAGAAGAAAATGATGAAGTATTAAAAGCACATTTTACAGAAGGATTAGATGGACCGCTTTCTACATTTCCGAAAAAGCAAAAGCGTAAATTAATTATATTACGCCATTTAGTGACGAAGTTTGATAGTAATAAAAAATACACTGAAAAAGAAGTAAATACTACCATAGAAAGTGTATACCCGGATTTTGTAACTTTAAGAAGATATTTAATCGAATATGGTTTTTTAGATAGAACAGTAGATGGAAGCCAATATTGGGTGAAGTTATAATCATACGGAAAAGAAAATGAATAGAAGCACATTATTATAACAACTATACAAAGAGATAGAAGTTGAAAAACAGATTTTTAATAAAAGGAGAAATGAAACTTGAAACCACCTACAGATAACAATAAAGAAGGTGCGGAGTCACATAAGTTAGAAAGTGAGAGTAAACCGATTTGGAAGTCGATGTCCATGTTTTTAGTACCGTTACTATTAAGTAATGTATTACAATCGATTGGACAATTATTCGGTATGGTAGTAGTAGGAAGATGGCTTGGAGTGAATGATTTAGCAGCCATATCAGCATTCTTCCCGCTATTTTTCTTACTCGTTTCATTTGTAATTGGTATTGGTTCAGGTAGTTCTATTTTAATTGGTCAGGCGTTTGGCGCTAAAAACGAAGATCGTTTAAAAGCTATCGTTGGTACGACACTGACATTTACCTTTATTATTGGAGTCGTGTTGGCGATAGTAGGCAGTATTTTTGCAATGGATATTATGCGCCTTATGGGAACGCCAGAAAATATTATTGATATAAGTGTTCATTATGCGCGTATTTTATTTATATCGATGCCAGTATTGTTTTTATATTTCGCATATACAACATTTATGAGAGGTACAGGAGATTCTAAAACGCCATTTTACTTTTTAATTGTAAGTACAGCGCTAAATATGATCTTATTACCGATTCTTATTTTTGGATGGTTAGGAGCTCCGAAATTAGATGTGTATGGAGCAGCCTATGCTTCTGTTATATCTACAGTTATTACGTTTATTGTCATGTTGGTGTATTTAAAGAAGAAAAATCACCCACTACAATTAGATAGTACGGTAAGGAAATATCTTCGTATGGATAGGGAGTTATTGAAGCTATTGCTACGACTCGGAATTCCAGCGAGTATTAATATGATATTAGTTTCATTATCTGAAATTGCGGTCATCGCGTTTGTAAATCGTTACGGTTCGGATGCAACAGCAGCATATGGCGTCGTGAACCAAGTTGCAAGTTATGTACAAATGCCAGCCGTTAGCCTTGGTATTACAGTTTCTATTTTTGCAGCGCAATCAATTGGTGCAAATCAATTCGATCGACTGCAGAAAGTTGTGAAGGCTGGAATTATTATGAACTACGTCATCGGTGGTGTGTTAATCTCTCTTATTTACTTGTTCTCAAGAGACATTCTATCACTATTTTTAACGAGTCAAACTACAATTGAAATTGCTCATAGCCTCGTTATGATTACGTTATGGAGTTATTTAATTTTCGGTCATGCACAAATTATTAGTGCGACAATGCGAGCAAGTGGTACAGTATTATGGCCAACTGTTATTGGCGTCGTATCAATTTGGCTAGTTGAAGTACCTGTAGCGTATTACCTTTCTTACCATACGAGTCTTGGCATAGAAGGGATATGGATTGGATACCCAGCAGCATTTATTGTCAGCTTAATCTTACAGTATGCATATTATAAGCTTTCATGGCAGAAGAAACGAATTACACGATTAGTGAGCTAAATCGTGTAAATGTCCCTAAGTTTGTTATACTTAGGGACATTTTTTTGTAAGTGGATGTTTATAAATAGCTTTTTAAAGTAATATCAAAATGTTGTCTAATGAGTTTATTATCACTCATATAAAACTCCCACGCTTTTTCAGGTTCACCGATAATTTCAAAAGATTCTTCTGTAATATATAGAGCGCAATTATCCTCTAGTGCAATTCCTTCTATATTACCTTGATGTTTTTGTAAAAAGGAATGGAAGGCGTTCATTCTATTTAACTGATTATAATGTGGACAAAACCTTTTGTTCACAATCCCCCATCCGTTGCTCTCTATATAATCAGAGCCTTCATAATCTGATCGGATACTAGATGTGAACCAGCACATAGCACCGGCGCTATACCCCGCAATGAGCGTTCCTTGTTGCAGAGCCAATAGTAATTTTTCATCGAGTTTAAGTTCTTTCCATTGTGTAAACATGTGAATATAGTTCCCGCCACCGAGATAAATTAAATCAGCAGACTGAATCATTTCGTTTATTTCATATTTAGAAGGTGTATCAGCTGTAGTACGTAAAATTTGTACTTCACAGTGTAATTGTTTTTCGAACGTGTCTAAAAATAGCTTTATATAGCTTTCATCATCATGACTAGCTGTAGGAATGAATAATACTTTTGGATACTGTTTATTTGTTAATTCTATAAGTCGCTCATTAATAGGCGAGTGATTTGAATCTTGTAAATCACCGCCACCAATGAAAGCTAATTTCATAGTAAAGCACCACCTAATCATTTTTGTTATATAAAAATTCGATAGAAGAGAGTAACATTCCTTCTCTCATGTAATGAATAAGTAGAAAATGTAGTTTCGGTATATCGGAATAGTAAAGGTGATGATAGCTAAATAGAAAAATGAATTAGAAACAATTTATTGATATATAATATTTCGTACTATTGTTTCAAAATATAGGAAAAATATGTTTAAATTGATATAACGACGCAGTAATTAATATTGAATTAAAAAAGAATTAGAAATAATAGGGGTTTTAAAAGTGCTTTTTACTTTTAATAGGAACTTGTACCGCAATATGGTAAAATTATTTCAATATATTTATTTAGTATAGAATGAATAGAGGGAGCGTGAAAAGATGGATTTTCGATTTGAGTTTGCAACGAAAGTGAAAGAATACTTAGATGATGAGAAAGATGAAAAAATAATAAAAGATGGGCATAGAGATATAATTTTTCACTATTTATATGCGTTAGAGGCTGAAATTGGCGTTGTTAAAAATCCTAATTTTACTTTTTTTACATCAGGAAGACGTTCACATATCGTATTAGAAAATGTTGAATTTAAAACAGAGGTAAATGTAAAAAGTAACATCATTGAAATTACAAAAATAA